>JAAAKG020092967.1:0-16237 GCA_010014905.2 Druon quercuslanigerum
TTAGTTCGCGCGCTCCAAGTTTTGCATTCGCAGTTTTTTACCTATTCAGTTTTTTGAAAAAAGGTTTTCACAGAAAAAAACCTTATAGTTTTCAGAACAACTTCTCCACAGAAAGCTTATATTTGCTCAAACTTCGCTCGATAAACGAAGCGATCGAAAATTATAAGGATTGAAATTCGGGATGGCCTAGAAAACAATTTGTTATTTTGTTGTAAATAATGATAGACACTTTTCTCTCATATCATCGCTCTAAGGATACTTTGGAGAGTATTGTCCCTAAATTTCATCAAAAAATTCCAAAAACTGTAGATGTGACGACGAGCGAGAGACCAAAAATTGCCAGGGTCGGATACTTTCCGGACATACCTCGTACTCGCTAGATGCTTCAAGGATGGCCCAAATTTTGTCTTTTCTGTTAAAATAATTAGAAACCGCATAAAAACTGCAATTTTACCTAAAGAATTCAGTATATATTTCGTTAACGCACTACGCACTAACCTAGATAGAATATATCCTGCCTGTCTACTCTGCCTACACTCAGCCCACCCACTTGTGCGAATACATAACTACAAACTCTTATCTATAATACCCATTGATGTGTCAAATGTTGAGAAGCAAACGAAAGTACGGAAGGATCGATGGAATCGCTAACAATAAGGAGAATCGTATGAATTCTTGTAAAATAAAACAAGAATTTATTCAAGTCTGCTTTGAAATTTTTCAGGGAGTTTTCATCTTTTTCTTTGAAAATGTAAGTTCATAATTAGTTCAATGTTGAAATAGTTCTGTTAAAAGTTAATTTTACTGGTTGATTGAACTTTTTTGTTGCAAAAGCTTGATTGTTTTTAGTTTAAAATTCAACTCTTTGGTTGTAGATTAAATTTTTTCTTGCAAGTTAACTTTTTGGTTGAAAATTCAACAATCCGGTTAGAATTTTTTTTTTTTACTGAAAAATCTTTCCTGGTTGAAATTTCAACTCTTTTATAGAAAATTCATTTTTATGGTTTGAAAACTCATCTCTATTGGTATATTGGTATAAATTTTATTGATTTATTTTTGTTAGAAAGCAACTGTTTGATTAAAAATTGATTTGTTTTGGTTAAGTATTAGATTTGAAAAAATTGTTCTTTTTTGGCTCAATTAAACTGTCTTTAATTTAAAATGGAAATCTTTTCTTGGTTAAAATATTATTTATTACATTTTTTGTTGATATTTTATCTTTTTGGTTGAAATATCCACTATTATATTTTTCGCTATGTAAAAATTAAATTAAATTAAATTAAATTAAATTTAAGTTAAAATAAATACTAAAATAAAATACAATAAAAAATATCTTTTCCAAATATATAATACTAAAATAACAATAAAAAAATTAAATTAAATAATAAAATTAAAATAAATTAAATTAAAAATCATAATTAACCTTGCTTGATTGCAAATTCAACTACTTGGTATAAAATTAAGGTTTTCCTTTTAAAATGTAATTTCTTTCTTTACAAGAACAACATTTTTAATTGAAATTTCAACTAATTCCTTAAAGATATGATTATTTTGTAAATCCAAAGAAACACAATTTGAAGGTAAAAAAGTAATTTATTAAGCTATAGAGATTTATTGTCCAATATAGGAAAATTGGTATTTTTCTCCCAATTTCAGTAGTGGAAGTCGGAACTAAAACTTTTTTTTTAATTTATAGATAAATATTAGAAATAAAAATACTAATTTCCAGAATGGAAAGTTCGTTTGCTTTTAACTCTAAAATTAACTCTTTTGTTAAAAATTCATATTTTTGTCTGAAGTTCATCTATTCGGTAAAAATTGTATTATTTTTTGAAAAATTAAATTTTTTTGTTAAAAAAATAAAAGTTTTGATTTGAAACTCATTCTTTTTAAATCAAATTCGTTTTTTTTTTTGCTGAAAATCTACTATTTTCTTCGAAAATTAGTCTATTTTGTTTGAAAGTTAAATTCCTTTGTTAAAAATTAAAATTTTGCTTAAAAATGCAATTTTTTTGTTGAAAATTAATTATTCTAACTAAAAACTTTACTGTTATATTTATTAATCAAATTTTCTTTATTTAAAAACTCAACGATATGATTGAAGATTAATATACTAATTCATTAGGATTAACTTTTTTGTTGAGAATTCATTCTTTTTGTTGTTCAAAATTCATATATTTTGTTCATAATTCAAGTATTTGGTTATAAATTGATCTATTTGTATGAAAATTTAACTACGTGGTAGAACATTAAGTTTTTTGAAATAAAATATTATTTTCGATTTGAAAATTTAGCTGTTTTTTAAATAACTTGTCTTTTTGGATTCAAATTTTAACCGCTTTTGTTAAAAATTCAAATATTTGGTAGAAAATTCATGCAATTTCTTGAAAATTGCATTTTTTGTTGAAAATTAATTTTTTTACCTGTTAAGTTGACAACTTCATTTTTGATAATGTGCAGAAATCTTGAAAATGAAACCATTATAAAATGTTCCTATAATTTGATAAAAGATAAACAAATTTCTAAAAAGTAAAATTATAAATTCTTTTTTTTGCGCATAAATAAAAAAAGGAAGAAATGTTATTTTTTTGTTTTATTTTCAGGAATTTTTGACATTAACTTTATTATTGTTCAAAATCAACTTTTTTGTTGAAAACTCAATTTTCTTTAAAAAGGTTCGCCTTTTTGCCTTGAAAGTTTAACTACTCGGTTAAAGTTAAAATATTTGGTAAAAAGTTATTTTTTTTTTGCTTTAAACTTCAACTATTTAAATGCCAATGTAACTGTCTGGTTAAAAATTAATTATTTGTTAATGAAAATTCGTCTTTTTGTGTTTAAAATTCATCTCTTTCAGTAGAAAGTCTTTTATAGAAGAAAGTTCAAGTCTTTTGTTGAAATTGCAATATATTTCGTCTTTTCCGTTAATTTTTTTATATGAATTTATTCCTCTGTTATTCCTCTTTATTCAATCTATTTCTCCTGATGTACGAAAATTTTGGACCACGTTTGAAAAATATCCCAAAATTTATAACGTAGTTTATAGATCGCCCCAAAATGTATATAATTTTATTCTGTACCATGTTTCGCCTATATAAAGAATCTATCAAATTTTATTATTTTATATAATTTTTTGGAAGGGATTCATCTAAAATCAGTAAAATCAGTTTGACTTTAACATTATTGTGTCGCATCAGTTTAAAATAAACACTAATCCAAGGTTTTTAAGTATAAATAAATAATTTCTTTTACAAATTTTTTCCGTGTAAAATGATAATTTCAAGAGGATCATCCAAGAGTGAAATAGGATTTAGAAAAATGTTATATTTAATTAAAAACATCACTGATGAACACGTGTTAAAGCACAATAGAGAGAAAAGGCAAGGTAGAAGATAATGCCGTTCAACGGGATTATTTAGCGATTGGATACACTGTGCTCTGGAATACCTATCCGTAGGTGTGGCTTTAATGATTTCTTTGAGGGACACTATCGGAAGTGCAGGATCTACAGGATTAACCGTAACATTGAAAAGAACACTGTTATGCAATAAGAATGCCATAATATAATAAAAATTCGAATTTCTTTTAAATATTGTTAGCCAGACAAAACTATTTCGAGTTCATTCGTGTGGAAGACCCGTCATATGTAGGATATGTAACCTAGCGAAAGTAATCTACGATGACAAGGCCTCCATCATGGTCAGCTTATTCGATCGAGAAAAAACTTGTTGATATTTCATCTCGAAAGCGAAAGTCTAGAAGAGAGGAATTGACAGGGAAAGTTCCTAAATTAAAAATTCAAAAGTTATGTGATTACTAGGTCAACATTTTATTCGGTGCCTTTTACTTTTATGGCTTGTAACGTTTGTTCAAACTTGAATTTTTTTCCGCTCTAAGGTAGTTTTAAAGGCGGAATGTTAAGGTTTAAAACACAATATACTAACTGCGGACTAGACTTCAGAAATCATTAGTCAACAAAAAGCCGCCCGACAAGGAAAATTCAAGAAACTGCATTTTGTTTGCATTCCACCTGAAAAAATGCAGCTGAGGCGAACGAAATTATTTGCTCGTCCTTAGGAGAAGGTGTGAAAAATCTGTAAAACGGGTAAAAAGTGGTTTCAGAAATTTCACAACAATGTTTGACCAATAGTTTTATGACATCAAAATAAAAGACACCGAATTAATTTTTACACCTGCAATCTGAATGAATCCATAAAAATTGCCTAATTAAAATAATTGCATAAATTGAGAAAGAAAATAGTGGGGAATAATAAGTAAATATATTCTTTGAAACAATATTAATGTAGATGTCGAATTTTTGAAAAAAAAATTAATTTTTAAGCAAACAGTTGCATTAACAAACAAATAGATAAATTTTCAATCCACATACGAATTTTCAACCAAAATAGTTTCACTTTTAACCAAATAGTTACATTTCGAAGCCAAAAAGACTCATTTTTTCGACGAAAGAATTTTCATTCCAATAGGACGATATTTTCTCAAAATAGAAGAATTTCCAATCAAGAAGGATAATTTTTTTACCATGAAAGATGAAATTTCAACCAAATGGTTGAATTTTTAAACAAAAAAGATTAAAATTCAAGAAAAAGTCTTTCAATTTTCTAATCGAAATGAAAAAAATGGTAGAAGACAGTTGAATTTTAAACCAAATAGTTAGATATTTAACTAAAAAATAAATTTTAACCAAAGATGTAAACGTAAAGTTTTTAGTTTAAAAAATTAATTTTCAACAAACACTTTTAAAGGATACCAAAAAATGAATAACGACGGATTTTCAACAAAAATGTTGAATTTTGAAGACAAAAAGACGAACCATCTACAAAACTGTTAAATTGTGCATCTGAAAACGTCAGTTTCAACCAAAAATTTAATTTTATAGAACATAGTTAATATTTCGTGAATGGAGTTTAATTCTTCACCAAATAGTTAAATTTCCAACCAAATATATGATTTTTTAACTAAAAATTTGTTTTCTAACCAAATAGTTTAATTTTCTACGAAATTAATTTATTTTTAATCCAGAAAGACGATGTTTCAACAAAGTAGATAAATTTTCAATCTAAGAAATGAATTTAAAAAAAATGAAGTTTCAATTAATGAGATTAATTTACTAAAAAGAACGAATTTTTAAACAATTTAAATTAATTTTCCAAGGAAACAGACGAATTTTCTTAACGCACAAAGGATACATTTCCAACCAAGAAATGAATAGAGATGAATTTGTGGCCAAGGAAATTAATGTTCTAGAAAAGAGACGAAATTTAAACAAAACTTATGAATTCTGAATTCAAAAAGGCGAAAACCCAAAACAGTTAAATTTTTCAGCTGAAAATATCATTTTCGAAAAAACTTAAATTGTTTAGAAAAATAATTGCTATTTCATACGTGGAGTTTATTTTTAAACCAAATAGATCAATTTCCGTCCAAATATGTGCATTAAAAAAAGTTAATTTTAAACAAAAATCTTAATTTTTAAGCAAATAGTTTAATTTTCTACCAAATTTTTAAATATTAAAGCCAGGGAAATGAAATTTCAAACAAAAATTTGAATTTTCGATCACAAAAATATGAATGTTTAATTACATTTGTGTATCTTCAACCAAATAAGAAATTAATTTTTTTTAAATTCATAGAACTTAAAGCCCATTAGTTGCTTTTGGAACCAAAAAATATGAATTCTTAATGAAACAGATTTTATTTAGGAAATAAAGAACATTTCAATTCAACCAGAAAAGACGAATATTTAACAAAACAGTTAACTTCTAACCAATGAGATGAATTTTCATCTAAAGAGATGAATCAAAAGTAGTTGAATTTTTTATAAAAAATATTAATTTTAAGCCACACAGTATCATTTTCAACAAAATAATTAATTTTTCAACCGAACGGACTGGTTCGGATTGGTTTGGATACAGATTTCGGAATGATTCGGAATAAATTACTATCCGAAACTTTCGCCAGGAACGACCATTCATAAATTTTTCGCATTGAATTAAAGGAAGTTCACTAATATAATAGAGGAGTGGCTTTTCTGAGTCACTATAGAAATATAGTGAGAATGGGGAGAACCCACTCGTCAATAGTTCGACGAAGATCTTCTGTTTAAAATAATTCTGCAAGTATTTACTATTTTTTGAGAGTCGACGCCTATGCTTCGATGAGGCCCACTTCCACTTTGCAAGGTGATTTCGTCTCGAGGTCGCATCAAGTCATGAGCATAAATCACTACGTTCACCATTCCTTCTCCCGATAGGTGCAATAGCTTTTTATACTTAAGTGTACGTACAAACATACATACATGCATACTGATGAGCGTGTACGCATTCTTTCTACCACTTTACACGCATGCAGTGGCGTTCGATCGTGCCGCTACAATACGAATTCATTTATAAACAATAGATTATAATAAATATAATGAAGAGTTCACTACAGGGCCACCAATAACAACTTCTCAATGGGAATGTAAATGAAAAAACTTCCATATTCCTCGTGCGGTATTCAGGAGTAAGGTAACAAAACATGATAAATTCGTTCGAGATGATTCCTCAATAGTTAGACAAATGCGTATGAAAGTTTTTTTGGGCAATATTAAGAAGAAAGCTTAACTGAACGTCAACATTTGATAGGACAAAAGAATAAGAAAAAAGGAAGATATGGTTATCTGTAATTATATTAATGCCTATCATGAAGAAGTATGAAAAGAACAAGAAGGGATCCTTCATAAAATAAAGTTTGTCCTAAAAAGGGCCGTTTATGCTGCAAATAGCAGATTAATGAATAAGGTCAGTAATTTTCTTTTGATTGATGCAACACTTTGTCCAGAAACAAACCTACGAGAAATTGCGAAACAAAATTAAGCATCTCAGAATTTCGTTGGTGGTGTTACATACTAATTTTCAACATCATTCTCGTCATCAGATTTCAAAGGTTCTTGTTTTTTGAAACTATCTGATATCTCACTGTTTGTAGGTTCTATAGCAATTATTAAATTAGTGCCCACCTCAACAAAATCTTCAGAGTTGACATCTGTGAATCCTAATCTCATGCATAGATCAGTTCACACTTCAGAAATACCATCCGTAGAGTATTCATTCTCTTCTTGTGAAATTAATCAAAGCTGTGTTTGAAGCGAAAATTGTATCCAACAAATTATAATCATCCCCCCTTTCTCCTTCTTTCTTATCCGACTCCTTGAACAATAATCTTATGATTCTTTTCGGCAATGGGGTCGTTGCATGCATTTTAGGTAACATATTGTTTGAATACTGCAGAACATACTGTTAAGAAAAAAAATGTTTAAGATAAGTATCGAAATTCCGATTCATAAACTCTGTGACCTTGAAATGTGACGTCTGAAAAACGCTTAACCAATCAGAATAATGATTAATAATGATCACTGATAACTCCTTGATATATTGATTGCAATTTTTAGTTTTTAGTGTTTGCATCAAGACTTTCGGATAAGCCGGACAATTATCCACAACTAAAGGAAGTTTCCGATTTTCTCTTTGGAATTTGCGAGGAATGTTGTGAAGCCGGTCTTCATATATTAAACTAATCATCCAAGAATTTTTATTGTTCTTGTAAAACATTGGAAAATACTTCACACCCTTGAAATATCGTGAATTCTTTGAATTATATTGCCAATAACTCTAGGTTTTCTTTACTAGACATATTAGCGAAGAGCATAAAAGTATTATGATCATTGTTCTTCTTTCAACCATAACAATTGGTCTTTAAATTATTCAAGAATTCAAATTATCGAGAAATATTAACATGGGACACGTAGCATTTTTATCCGGGGTAGAAAATAAAGTTCCAATTGTCGAAAATTCGTATTATAGATGTTCGTTGTATTCAAGTTTCACTGTACTTGGTTGTCCAATATGATCGAATTATTGAATATATATTGACTTGCACGGATAAAAATCAGTGTTTGCCCTAAACATCTAGACATTTTAAGTTAAGATATGTTATGTGTAATTACAGTGGAAGAAATTTCTGTATAAAACTGCATAAAACTACAGTTACATGTTTCAGAAAATTGGGGTACAGTTTAGGAATTTTCAGTTACTGTAAATGAAAATTTCAGGAGGTTTAAATATTATTTTAGTTCATTCATTTTAATATAAAACATGTAGTCTTCAACAAATCTTCAACTAAAAAAATGAATTTTCAACTAAAGTATGAATGTTGTACAAAAAACGATTTCTTAACAAAGTGGTTCAACGAAAATTGTCGAAAAACATGTTGAATCCTACTTTACTAAAACAGATGTATTTTTAAATCAAAAATACAAATTCAAAAAAAATTAATGTTAATTTTAAAGAAAAGATTTTATTTTGACTTTTCAACATCAAAATATAAGTTTTTAACTCGAAGTAAATTTTCTATGAAGATTATACTTGAATTTTTAACCCAAAAAGATGATGTTTCAACGAAACAGTTAAATTATTAATAAAAAAGGATAACTTTCTTGAAAAAACTATTTAATTTTTTGCAAACAGTGTCATTTTTAACCAAGAAAGATGCCATTTCTACTAAAAAAGATACTTTTTTAAATGAAAAAGACAAATTATCAATAAAATAGTGGATTTTTTATTCAAAGAAGATTTCAGTTTGAATTTTCAAAATAAAAATATGAGTTTTAAATAAAAAATAATTGTAAACTTTTTAACTTAGAATCTTTTATGAACGAAATAATACAATTTCTAATTCAAGTTGAAAAAAATTTTAATTTAGTCTACTTGACAGTTTAGTTATAGAAATTCTCTGACTTTTGCACGACTTTTGTTTTTTATAAATTCCAGACTTTTCCCTTTCCAATAAAATTCCCTGACTGAAAAAAACTGTTGTTAGCTAGCTTCTTTTTTTACTTATAACTTTTGTTTGGCATGTGATGTTCCGAAAAATTATGCACATGAATAATGTAACTCTTTATAATAAATCACTTTTTCCGCTATGATAACATGTATTTTTGTTATAATTGATAAATTTCGTAAATTTCAGTTACTTTATTATCTTAAATGTGTCGCAAATTTCTGAAAATTTTTAAAAATTTATAGGGCAGCCATCCAGATGTTAAATATTAGTTTCTTTAGATATTAAAGATGCAATGCAGAGCGTTCTTAATTCGAAGAACTTTTTGAAGAAGAAACATCACTTGCGCCAACTATTTTACTCTGTCAACAAAATTGACACCATTATTATTAATATTTGCAAACAAAAAATTTCATAATTTTGTTAAATGCTTCATTAAGCGACCGACAGAGGTCTAGCGTGTGTTCCGGTAAGAGTTTAACATCTTGGATGTTTAAGTTTAATATAAAAATAGATTTGAGTCTAATACCTCAAAAATAGAGTTAGGATATGTTTTTTTGACGGCACTATCTTATACTTCGAACATTTACTATAAAAAACGACTTTCTCTGTGTGGATTTCTAAATTATTTTTAACATTTTGAATTTTTTAGTACAAAATATACAGATATTAATTTATACATTTTAAAGGTTACAATAGTCCTAATGCGCAATGTTACTAGGATATAATTTTTTTTGTAAAGCAAGGGTCAACAATCATATTCCTCGAGATCTGAAAACTAAGAATTCCATCTACCAAAAGATTTGGTCACAAGCACTAAAGAATTTAGTTGAGTAAATATTTTGTTGGCCATATAATAACCATATTTTATGTTTGACCCAAGAAAAATATGGTTGATTTATGTAACAAAAATGTTTTCCAAGTACATGCATAACTATTTTACTTTGATTCATCATATTTTGTTCGCTTACTGCTCATATATTGTTTATAGAAGTATTTTGCATAAACTTATAGACAAGATCTTAGCATTGCAAAGTTGCATTTTATCGAGAACAAATTAAACATGATGGTAGCAGTTTCGTAATAATTGAGAAATGGAAACACATCATTAACCGTGGGTAGAAGATAGAGTGGCGTAGGTAGTGATATCTTTAGGTAGTCAAACATATATAAAAAAGGAGACGATGGTAGACCTGCTTTTATTTACAAGGTCTGTTATTTGATACACTCACTATGCTCTCAAATGAGAGTTCTGCGTTTTTCAAATTCATCCCCATGTACGTATTATCGCAATGACAAATAAGTCTTGTAACATTAATTAATGTCCTGATATAGTAAATTCCAGAGGAGCAGTTATAAATCATCATATTTGTAACATCTTGAAAACGATTCCATCAAAGATTTATGAGCAGATTCATATGAAAAATGAGAACAATTAATTCGTAAAAATGTGTGTTGAGCGGCGCGGGTGGGGGGGGGCGAGTACATTAAATTAAAAAAAATTAAGTTAGTTTATTGATCATTGTAAAAGTATTGCCCGTCATTTACTTAATACTATTAGTAGCGCATAGTAATGTTGGTATTAATATTAGGTATAGTAATCATAAATTTACAAAATAAGAATAAATTACTAAAAAATAAGGGGTTATATACAAAAATTATAATTTTATCATTTACTGAGGCCGTGAATATGTTTTTGGTTGGAAATTTCAACAATGGGATTGCAAGAATTTAATTGAAATCTTTTTCTTTTCTGGCTTACAAATGCATTCCTCTGTGTAGAAATTCCATCTTTTTTAGTTACAAATTCAACTGTCTGGTTAAAAATAATTCTGTTTTAGTTGAAAATTAACATTTTTGAATGAAAATTTACCTATTTTTTTTAGAAAAGTCGTATCTTTACTTTTTTGAAAATACGTCTTTTTCCAAAAGTAATTTCTTTCTTCTTTAGTTGTACACAATTCTTTAAAATTTGTCTTTTTGGTAGAAAATCAATTATCTTGGTTAAAAATTTATATATTTTGTTTGGAATTAGTCACTACTAGTAAAAAATTATCTTTTTCGTTTCAAAGGAATTTTTTTGTTTTATTAATTGACAAATCATTTTTGGTTTAGAATGCAACTGTTTTGTTAGATATTGTTTTTTTGTAGAAAATTAATTTTTCAAGTATTTTGTTGAAAATTCGTCTTTTTCGTTTTTCATTTTTTGTTGAAAATTCATCTTATTATGCTGAAAATTTAACTTTTTGGCTAAACGTTAAACTAATTTACTAAAAATAAGTTTTTTTGGTACAAGCTTCACAATTTTAGTAGAATTTATCTCTCTGCTTGAAATTTTATCTTTTTGTATAAAAGCTCATATTTTTGGTTTAAAAAAAAATTATTTGTTTTAAAAAAGCATCTATTTCATTAGAAATTTATGTATTTAGTCGAAAATTTAACTTTTATAGTTGGAAATTTATGAGTTTTGTTGAGAATTTGTCTTTTGTATTAAAAAATGCAACTATTTGGTTGAAAATTCATCTGTTTTGTAGAAAGTTTGTCTTTCTGACTTAAAAAATCGACATTTTTGATAAAATTTTTTACTTTACTGACTGAAAAATCACTTTTGGTTGAAAATTAATTTTTTGTATAAAAATTAATCTTCTAGGTTAAAAATTCAACTCTTTGGTTAAAAACTTATATATTTTGTTGGGAATCAGTCATTACTTGTAAAAAATTATCTTCTTCGTTGAAAATTTATCTTCTTGGATAAAAATTTAACTATTTTTTACAAAGGTCGTATTTTTGGTTTGAAAATGAATGGATGGAATTTTTTTGCTTTACTGATTAAAAAATCATTTTTGGTTGAGGATGCAGCTGTTTTGTTAGACATTGTTTTTTTGTAAAAAATTAATTTTTCAGTTGAAAATTTAATTATTTGGTTGATAATAATCTGTTTTAGGTGAGGGTTCAAGTATTTTGTTCAAAATTAGTCTTTTTCGTTTTTCATTTTTTGTTGAAAACTCATCTTTTTGTGTTAAAAATTTAACTTTTTTTATTAGAATTTCTCACTCTGCTTAAAATTTTATCTTTTTGTATAAAAGCTCATATTTTTGGTTTAAAAAAACAACTATTTGTTTTTAAAAATCATCTATTTCGTTAGAATTTTATGTATTTTGTTTAAAATTTAACTTTTTCATAAAAATGTATGCATTTTTTTGAGAATTTGTCTTTTTTAGTAATGAAAATTCATATGTTTTGTAAAAACTTTGCCTTCCTGACTTAAAAAATCGACATTTTGGAAGACATTTTTTTACTTTATTGACTATTTTGTTAAAAATTCATTTTTTTGTATAAAAATTAATCTTCTTGGTTAAAAATGTATCCTTTTGATTAAAAATTAAATTATTGAGTAAAAAATTTAGCGGTTTTGTAGTAAGCTCGTCTTTTGGCCTAAAAAATTCATTATTTTGGATACATTTTTTTGCTTTATTGATCGATTGATCTATTGATTAAAAATTTTCTATTTTTTCAATTCAACTGTTTTTTTTGAAATCCATATAGGAACTACTTTCAGCATTTTGATCCCATCATTCCCAGCTATTACTACATTTTACATAATATGCAATTTATAGATTGCATATTTCAATTAACTCAGTATACTAAGTTAATTGAAATTTGCAGTGATAATAACTGTAGTGTATGAATTATCATGCAAATTCTTATTAGGATCATAATGAAATCTACTTTCATTAGTTTAATATTAAACCCAAAAAAATCAATTTTAGACAAAAAAAGATGAGTAACAAAATAATTTAATTTTTTAATTTCAACGAAATAGGTTACCTTTTTACCCAATGGCTGAATTTTTAACCTGAAAAGATGAATTTTCAATCAAGATTAATTTTCTTTCAAAAGAGGAATTTCCAACAAATAGTTATATTTTCAGTGAATAAAATTAATTCTCAATCACAAAAGCGAAATTTTAGAAAAATAGTTCAAAGTTTTAACCAAAGAGATTAATTTTCAACTGTAATGATGACTTAAAATAACTTATTTTCAATATCAGAGTTCAAGATCTAATGAAAGATTTGAATTTTCAACCAAGAATTTGGTTTTTTAACCAAGAAGATTGATTTCCTATAAGAAGATAAATTATCAAAAAATACATGAATTTTCAACCAAGTAATTTAAATTTTTAACTAAAAATATGAGTCTTAAAAAAATGGATCTATAATGAAATAGTTTAACTTTAAAACAAGTAGTTCTTGTGTGGTGAAAAAAGTGATTTCTTAACGGAGCATGTAATGGTTAATATTTGAACAAAACAGATTTTTATTTTAAATAGGAAATAACTGAATTTTCAACCAGAAAATTTTGAACCAGAAATGGTCAATTTTCAATTAGGAATAACAATTTTGACACAAAAATGAAAAAGTTTCTTTTTTACTGAAGAAAATTAACTCTTGATACAAAAAAAGAATTTTTCTCAAAATAGTTCAATTTTCAATCAAAGAAATGGATTTTCAACTAAAATGATGATAATAATAACTTTTGACTAAAAAATTTCACGTTTCATCAAAATATTTGTACTTTCAACAAAATAATTAATTTTCCAACCAAATATCAGAATGTTTAATCAAGAGAGGTGAATTCTGAACAAACAATATAATGGTAGGCTTCTCAAGCCAATAAAAAAGATTAACTTTTAGCCAAGAATAGTTGGATTTTATTATTGGGTTCTATAAATTAATTTCAAATTTAAGCTTAAAAACTTGAAAAAGAAAAAGTTTCATGAAAAAAACAGAATTCTTTAAAGAAGGAAAAAAGAATTTATGGGTGGCATCTAATTACTTAAGTTAATCTTCCAAATTATTTTTGTTGAATTTTCAAGCCAAAAAGATTAATTTTCTATAAAACTGTTAAATTTTTATGTTGAAATACGAATTTTTAATAAAAATATTAATTTTCACTTTTAAATATCAATTTTAAACAAAAAATGGAATTGTGTCGTTTTTAGTAAAGAAAATTAATTCTTAACAAACAAATCAAAAAAGAATTCGCAGAAAAATAGTTCAATAAATATTCCAACCAGAGAGATGAATTTTCACCTGAAATAATGAACCTTCATAAAAAAATGACTTTTTAAGAAAAGATTTAAACATTTAACTAAAAATTAAAAAGCTACATTTGCAGATAAAAAAATTATTTTTTTTCACAAAAAATCAATTTTTAACGAAATAGGTAATTTTTCAAATAAATAGGTAACTTAAAAAAATCGTTTAATTTTAAACCAAATAGTTTAATTGTGTACCCAAGTAGTTGAGTATTCAATCAAAAATGTGGATTTTCAACAAAAAATAAATCATCATTAAATCATCATAAATTAAATCATCAACTAGAGCAGATTAATTTTCAACCAAGCTGTTGCATTTTTACCTAAAGTGAATGAATTTTCAACAAAATAAAAAAGAAAACAATTTTCAACCAAGTACTTGAATTGACAACCAAATAGTTGTACATATGACTAAAAAAGATCATATTTCAATCAAATAGTTGGATTTAAAAAAATGAATTTCGAACTAAAGATATAATGGTAGACTTTTCAAGAATAAAAAAAAATATTCACCAAAAATCGTTGGATTTTCTTCTTAGGTTCTAATAATTAATTTAAGAATTAAACGAAAAAACGAGAACAAGGGCAAGTTCCTTGAAAACAGGAGGAGAAAAAGGACTTCTTTAAAAAACGTGAAAAAAGTGTATGAACGGCCCCAAATCAGTTAAGTTAATCTGCCATCTAAGGTAATCTTTAAATTAAATCAGTGTTCTAAAATGAAAAAATATGTCTGAAGAATTTTATTTAAAAAAAAATAAGACATATTCTGATATTAGTATTAAATAGTTCAAACTCATTATTTATTGTATGATTGATGGCTATATAAAATTGTATTTATTCTTTAAATCTGAATTAATGAAAATTCAAATCATTCAATCAATACTAAGGATTTCAACTGAAATTTTTTAAAGAAAATAGGAGACTAAATGCTTTTGCATAAAATAAAGTTTGGTATTATATTATATTAAATTACAAACTCTCTACATATGTTAATATTTTGGGTGAAAATATTGCATTTTAAACGAAAGAGATGAGTTTTTAACAAAAAAATTGAATTTTCAGAAAAAAAAAAGTATTTTTAACAAAAAATTTTCATTTTCAACCAAAAGAGTTGAATTTTTAAATTACCTAACATTTTCTACAACAAAAGTTCATTTTCAACCAAATATTTAAATTTTACATCAAAAAGGATGACTTTTTTTTACAAAATTGTGCAACTTTTAAGCCAATAAGACTAATTTTCTTCAAAACTTATGAATTTTTAACTAAAAAATATCAAAATACAACCAATAATAGAATACAGTTACATTTTTAGTTAAAAAATTCAAAAAGCGAAGTTGCAGCAAGATAGCTAGATTAATAACCACATACTTTAGTTTTCAACTAAAAAATGTTAATTGTTATTCAGGAAGTTGTATTTGCATCTATAAAATATAAATTATCAACCAAAAATGGAATAGGTAGATTTACTGTTAAAAAAGATTTTTTATAAAAAAAAGAATTTTCAACAAAATTGTTATATATTCCACCAAAGTGATAAATTTTTAAATAAAATGGTAAATCTCCAACTAAGATCAAATGTAATACAAAAAAAAAAATAATTTTTAAGCAGAGGATTAATTTTCTGCCAAAAATACGAATTTTTAACTAGAGAAGATCAATTTTCCATCAAAATGGACATTTTTCATTTTTTAGGCTAATAAACTTAATTTCAAAATAGAAGAAAAACGAATTTTTAAAACAAAAATAAAAATGTTTAATGGAAAAGTTCTTTTTCAACCTAATAGTTGAATTTTCAACAAAATAATTAAATTTTAGGATCATTAATAACATTTTTTAACAGCACAGATGAATTTTCATTAAAGAATCAAGTAGTAGGCCTTTCAATCAAAATGAATTAATTTTTAACCAAAATAATTGGATCTTCATATTGGTTTATGGAAAGCGACTGTAAAGTCTGCGAAAAATAAATGAGAATTTTGATGATTTAGAAAAATAAGAATAACAGTTTTAAAAAAATAGAAATTCATTCGTAATACTTTAAAAATATTAGCATGAAACACTGGAAAAGTTACTAAAAAAATAAAGATAATTTTTCGCTGTACATTTTTTTACTTCGAATTTTTGTTTTAGTTTTTTTATATTATCATTATTAAATATAGTTTCACTTTTAACAAAGAATATAAATAAATAAAATATTTCGTTAAATTCTTCTATGTAGGATCATATAAATATAAAATGTATATAAGAAATATAATTACAGAAATACAATTAGGCATAGAAAATATAATTACTGATTGA
>JAAAKG020092978.1:0-16236 GCA_010014905.2 Druon quercuslanigerum
ACATTTCCAAACAGAAATGATAAATATTCTACTAGAATAATTAAATTTTTAACAAAAAAATTAATTTACAACGAAAAAGATTTATTTTTAACCAAAAACCCAAAAATACGAATTTTCAACTAAAAAAGATAATTTTTTAAACAAAAATTGAACAATTAGATTTTTAGTCCAAAAATGAATTTTCAACAAATAAAGAAAAGAAGAATTTTCAACTAAAATTATGGAATATTCAAACTGCAATAGTATATATATTTTCAGTTGAGAAAAAAATTATAAAAAAAAAGAAACAAATTTTCAATAAAATATATAATTGTTCAACGAAAGAAATTAATTTTAACATAATACGATAAAACTTCAATAAAAAAATTAATTTTCAACAAAAGAGTTCCTTATTTAACCATGTAAATTTATTTCTAATCTAAAATATGAATTTTCAACTAAAATACTGAATATTTAACTGGAATTATTGCATTTTCAACCAAAAATATAAATTTTTAAATAAGACTAATTGTTAAATTTTCAAGTCAAAAAGACGAATTTTTTTATAAAATAGTTAAATTTTGAACTAAAAACATAATAACTTCCAAGCGAAAATGTTTGGTGACATTTTTAGTTAAAAAATTTAATGATCAACCAAAGAGATGACTTTTTAAATAAAATTATGGAATATTGAAATAGAATAATAGATACATTTTTAATTTGAAAATAAAATTTTCAACCAAAAAAACGTCTCTATAAAAAGAGGTTTTTTAAATTAAGCAGCTCATTTTTCAAACAAATAATTTTATTTCTAACCTGAAAGATAAATTTTCTACAAAATGGCGAATTTTTCACAAAATAAATAAATTTTTGAATAACTAGTTTCATTCCTACATAAAATTACCATTTTACAATCAAATCATTTTATTTCCAACCAAAAAGATAAATTCCCTACATAAAAGACAAATATTTAACTGGAACAGTTAAATTTTGAACCGAAAAGAAGAATTTTCAAAGAAAAAGATAATTTTCTTTAAAAAATCGCTTCCTAAACAAAATACATGAATTTTTAATGAAAGCGTGAAATTTTACGGTTAAAAAAGACAATTTTTTATCCAAATTGTTGAACTTTGAACTAGAAAAGATAAATTTTCAACTGAAAAATATAGTTTTCCAACCAAAAATTAAATATTTAAATTATTAGTCAAGAAATGCAATTTTAAGTAAAATTATGGAATATTCAACTGGAATAATATACACATTTTCAGTTTAAAAAAATATACTTTTCAACTAAAACACATTTTTTAACCAAAGAAATAAATTTTTAACAAAAGAGTTTAACGTTCAACCAAATAATTTTATTTCCTACCAAAAAGAAGAATTTTTAAATAAAAAGATTGATTTTCAAAGACAAAGATAATTTTCTTTAAAAAATCGATTTAAATACTTGAATTTTCATCGAAATGGTTGAATTATTAATTAAAAAAGATAAATTTTCATCTAAATTGTTAAACTTTGATTTACAAAAGATAAATTTTCAATTGAAAAATATAATTTTCCAAACAAAAATTGAATAATTAAATTTGTGTGTAAAAAAGGAATTTTTAAGTAAGATTATGGAATATTTAATTGGAATAATATGCACATTTTCAGTTTAAAAAAATCTAATTTTCAGCCAAAAAAACATCCAAAGAAAAAAAAAAACAATATTTCAAACATCTAATTTTTTAACCAAAGAAATAAATTTTCAAATGAAAAATACAATTTTCCAACCAAAAATTGAATAATTAAATTTTTAGGCAACAAATGAAATTTTAAGTAAAATTATTGAATATTCAACTGGAATAATATACACATTTTCCGTGTAAAAAAATATAAGTTTCAACCAAAAAGCATCAAAAGAAAAAACAAGTTTTCAAACATCTCATTTTTTAACTAAAGAAATAAATTTTTCAACAAAAGAATTTAACTTTCAACAAAAATGATTAACATTTAACTGGGACAGTTAAATTTTGAACCGAAAAGAAGAAGCTTCAATAAAATAAAGTTAATTCTTAAAAACAAAGATAATTTTCTTTAAAAAATATTTTTTTAAACAAAATACGTGAATTTTCATCAAAATGGTTGAATTTTCAATTAAAATAGACAAATTTTCATCTAAATTATGAAATTTTGAACTAGAAAATATAAATTTTTAACTAAAAAATATAATTTTCCAACCAGAAATTAAATAATTAAATTTTTAGTCAAAAAATGAAATTTTAAGTTTTAAAAACAAGTTTTTAAACATCTCATATTTTAACCAAAGAAATTAACTTTTAACAAAAGAGTTTAACTTTCAACAAAAATGATAAATATTTAACTGGAATACTTGAATTTTAAATCGAAAAGAAGAATTTTTAAATAAAAAGATTAATTTTCAATGACAAGGATAATTTTCTTTAAAAAATTGCTTCTTTAACAAAATATGTCAATTTCCAATGAAATGGTTGAATTTTAAATTAAAAAAGACAAATTTTCATCCAAATTGTTGAACTTTGAACTCGAAAAGATAAATTTTCAACCAAAAAATATAATTTTCCAACCAAACATTGAATAATTAAATTTGTGGTCAAAAAATTAATCTTTAAAATTATGGAATATTCAACTGGAATAATATACACATTTTCAGTTTAAACAAATATAATTTTTAGCCAAAAAGCATCTAAAGAAAAAATAAGTTTTTAAACATCTCGTTTTTTAAACAAAGAAATAAATTTTTTAAAAAAGAGTTTAACTTTCAACCACATAATTTTATTTCCAACCAAAAAGAATTTTAAAATAAAAGATTGATTTTCAAAGACAAATATAATTTTTAAAAAAATCGATTTTGTAACAAAATACGTGAATTTTCATCGAAATGGTTGAATTTTTAAATTAAAAAGGATAAATTTTCATCCAAATTATTGAACTTTGAACTAGAAAGGATAAATTTTCAACTGAAAAATATAATTTTCCAACCAAAAATTGAATAATTAAGTTTGTGGTCAAAAAATGAATTTTTAAGTAAAATTATGTAATATTCAACTGGAATAATATACAGATTTTCAGTTTAAAAAAATACCATTTTAAATTTTCAGTTACTGATGAATTTCCAACCATAAACATTAATTTTCTACAAAGAAAAAAAGGCGAATTTTTCATAAAGTAGATAAGTTTTCAAATAATTAGTTTTATTTCAAAATAAAAAATATACATTCTAAACCAAATAGTTGAATTTTCATCCAAGAAAAGATACATTTTCAACAAAAATTTTTCTTCTCATGAAAAATAATAAACCTTCAATAATAAATTCCAATTTAAATAGAGTAAACTAAGATAATCTGAAAATTTTGCAACTCTAGATAAAGTAGAAATCACATTTTTTAATTGAAAAAAAGTATTAAATTAATGAAAACTTGAATTTTTCTGCGATCAGAAGTAAATTCCCGATTTTTAAATTAAATTCCCGTTCAACTCGCCACCCTGTCAATTATTATCAGAAGAATCAAATACCTTATCCAATTATATATTTTTTATCGCAATTATTGAATTATTGAAGAAGATAAATAAAAAAAAGTTGGTACAGGGAGGGAAATTGAATATCGACCGACCAGAAGAGTTACTTCGAAGGCAAAATTAATTGAGAAGAGATGAGATTTTTTTAATTAGCAAAGAGCTTAGGCAATGTAGAGCAATTTTAATCAGCTGTGCTACAAAACGGCTACTGCACTCTACAATTTTTCTACGATTTACTACAACATTCATGTACTAATTTTGCATTTTTGTAAAAGTAAATGCTTCGTGATAATAAGATAATTTTTTTAACCTGTTCATTTTCTATTTGTAATTCTCGAATAATAAATTGTAATTAATAAGTACAACTTATCAGCCAGATGGTCCGGTACAGCCAAAAAAAAAAACCGAACTATTTGTGAAAAAACAGCGCTTGCAGGCAAATAGAAAATGTATTTATTTATAGTGAATAAGAAGCAATGAAAAATAAATTGAATTCAAAACAAATTATCATACTATAAAATTTATTTATTTACCGATGCGAAATTTTAATTAGGAGAAGTAGTTATCAATTTTAATTTTTCAATGTTAGAAAATTAATTATAATCATTATTAACAACAACAAAAAAACAAGATTTCAACAAAAGGGTTAAATTTATAAGAAAAAAATATTTTTCAGTCAAGAGAGAAAAAAATATATGAACTAATTTTTTGAATTTTATTTAATTTCTAACCAAATTGAAAACTTAATTTTAAAAGTTTAAAATTTAACTATCTTGGTAGACAATTCTCGAATTTTCAATTTAAAAAAGTCGAAAATTTTAAGAAAGAACGATTTTTCAAGAAAGAAAGGTTTACAAATTCAAGCAAATCGTCGAATTTTCAAGTCAAAAATACGAATTTTCAACAAAATAGTTGAATCCTTAATCAAAACAGATTGATTTTCAACAAAAGAGTTGCATTTTTAACCAAAAAATATTAAATTTCTATCAAAGGAGATGAAATTTCAAATAAAAAAGAATAATTTTTAACAACAGTGAAAATAAAAAAAATACGAATTTTTTATACAACAGGAGAATGTTTAACAGAAAAGGTCATTTTCAACCAAATAGTTGAATTTTCAATTCAAAAGACGAATTTTATAAAAAATAGTACATTTTTTAAACAGAAAAAATAAATTTTTAACAGTATTGTAGAATTTTTAACTAGAAAATATGAATTTTCTATCAAAAAAGGTTGATTTTTCAACCAATATCGTTCGATTTTCAACTAAATAATCAATTTTTTAACCAAGAAAATGAAGTTTCAACAAATAAGATTAATTTTCTACGAAAAAGACGAATTAAAAAAAAAAGAGAGTTGATATTTCAAATTGCTTAATTTTCAGTAAAAAAATTATTTATAAACCAAAGAAAAAGGAAATTGTCAATTAAAATTATAAATCTTCAACCGATAAATATTGTTATTTTAAATGGAAAATTGAAGAAAAGTTAAATCCAAAACCTAAAGAGATGAATTGTGAATGAAAGTAAAAATATAAATTCTCGACAAAAAATATATTTTTAACTAAATGTTTAAATTTTCAACCAAATAGTTCAATTTTATAACAAAATATTAAACTTGGTTACTCAAAAATGCGAATTTTCTATAAAAAAATATATAATTATTTAATTAAAACTGAAAGCTTAATTTTAAATTAACAAATTAATTTTCAGTCAAAGAAAAAACCTAATTTTCAACCGAATAGTTGAGTTTTCAAGTTAAAGGAGATGAATTTTCAACCACAATGTTAAACCTTTAACAAAAATAAATTTTCAACCAAGAAGTTGAAATTAATTTTCAATAAAAAGTTGAATTTTCGGTTAAATGAGTTGAATGCTTAACTAAAAATTAAATGGTTCATTTTTCAGTTAAAAAAATCAATTTCCTACTAAATAAAAAATAAATTTTTAACTAAATAGTTAAATTTTCAACCAAAGAGATAAATTTTCAAAAAAATAGTTGAATTTTGAACTGAAAATGGCGAATATTATTAACAGAAAAGGAGAATTTTTAACAAATTTTTGAATTTTTAACTAATAATGTTGATTTTTAAACCAAAAATTAAATGCATAGTTCAATTAAAAAATTAATTAATTAACGAAATAAAAATCTCGTTTTTAACCAAATATAGCGGAATTTTTTAATCAGAGATGAATTTTCTACAAACAAATTGTTGAATTTTCAAATGAAAAATAAGAAATTCTAAAAAAAAACGTCGTTTTTAATATAAAAAAACTAGTTTTCAATAAAATAGATAAATTTTTAAACAAGCTGATGAATTTTCAACTAAAATAACGAATCTTTAACAAAGAAAAAAATATTTTTTTTACCAAAAACGAGTTTAATTTTGTTTAAAAAAAAATACTATAAAGAAAAATAAAATTTTCGTCCATATATAGTGAAATTTTAAATCAAAGAGGTGTTTTTTTTTTACCAAAATAGTTGAATTTTCAGTTAAAAAAATATATTTTCAACGAAAGAAAAATAGAATTTTTAACCATATATAAAGAAATGTTAAATCAAAGACAATTTTCTACCAAAATAGAAGAATTTTTAACTAAAAAAAGGCAAATTTTCAATCAAAAATGCATGTTTAATTTTCAATTTAAAAAATTAATTTCCAACCAACCTGTTAGTTAAATTCTTAACCAAAGAGTTGAATTTTTAACCAAAATTTTGACCAAAAATGTAACAGCTTAATTTTCAGTTAAAAAAGTAAATTTTCAATAAAGGAATACAGAATTTTCAATCATATATAGTGAAAATTTTAATCAGAGATAATTTTTCTACCAAAATAGAAGAATTTTTAATTTAAAAAATTAAATAACTTAAAGAAAATTAATTTAAAGATAAAAACGAGTTTTCAATAAAAGTCGTAAATTTTTAAACAAACAGATGAATTTTCAACTATAATAACGAATCTTCAACAAAAAAATGAATTTTTGACCAAAAATGGAATACATAGTTTTACATTTATTAAAAAAAAATAATTTTCAACTTGTGGAATTTTCAAACAAGATTAATATTCTGCAAGAAATAAATAAATTTTCAACCAAAAATTAAAAAATATTTTCAGCCAGATGATTTTTATGTCAAAATAGTTAACTGTTCAACACAAAAAGACGAATTTTCAACAGAAACAGTTAAATAGTCAACAAAAAGGAGGACCTTTTAAAAAAATCGTTGAATTTTACTAATGATTCAAAATACGAATTCATTTAGTGTTTCGAGAACTTCAAAACGAAAAAAAGGCTCGAAAAATAACTCGTACACCAAAATCAAATCCAAAATATATTAAATACAGGAAATTGTTGCACTTCTCGTAGATATAATTTTACGAAGTCGCGTCACGTTAGCGTAGGTTTTAGCAACTACGTTTTTTTTTCTCGCGCCAAGATTCCTAACCTAAAAACGGAACTCGAAATGTTGTGCGGAAACGAAAAATAAGTCACTTTAATCTGCTAAAGTTTATCAGTAAGGTGTGCAAATCCAGAAAAGTGTACATTAGTCATGCATTACAGCAATATTTTCGAATCCTGGTTTTTAAAACCACGAATTTTCAAATTTTGATACCGCATTGAAAGTACCGCATGGCTACCTCCTTCGTTTTTCGAACACTTCACACTTGACGAATTGATAAATCGGAAACGTAAACAATACAAAATAAGAATCTCATTATAGACACAATAATCTCTAAAATGAAAAGGCAATTACGAAAAAAAGCTAAAAACGATATTTTTCGCATAAAAGTTGATAAGAAACCCGAAAAGAAATCGAATCGGCTAATTTATTGTTCACAGAAGGAGGATAAAAGGACTTACCTTTGAATTTTCTTCTGAAGCAACAAGTCCTCAATTGATTTCCTTAGAATTGAAAACTTGGGAGTAAACTCGGGTTCAACTTTGCCGAGGAGTCCTTTTAGAAAGAATCCAAGAATAAAAATGTCGAGACGCTTCGAAAGTATTGAAAGTAAAACGAAATAATATCCAAATCGCGAAATTTAAAGCACACCGAGCAGGAGAATGAAGTCTTTGTATTTATAATTATGAGGAACTAGTTGCTTTTGGTTGCTTTCGCTTCAACCGGTAGTTTCGAGTGTGAAATTGACGAACTCTGGAGCAAAGAGCGCGTGAATAAAATGGCCGGCAATGCAAATCTCGGCCAGTTCAGGGCCGTCAAAATAATACCAAGCACCCCAATTTAATCTCTTTTTGTAAAATTCTAATAATTTAATCATATTTTAAATAATTTGTATGAAAATAGAAAATTGGGGAAAAAATTATTTATACTTTTATTCAATTATTATTGTTATTTATTATTTTTTATGTTGTCAATTACTATTATTAATGAATAATTATTTCTTTTGTAATAAAATTCTAGATTCCCTTTTTTACAAAATGCACAAAGAATAAAAAAAAACAATATTTAATATTTTTTTATGAAAAGTTCGAGAAGATTCTGAATGTGATTTTGTGATATTTTTAAATTTCGTAACGTACAAAAACGCGCGAAAAGATTAGTTATAGGTCAGGTTGCTACCGCGCAGTGTTTACATTCCTTCCATTTCTCGGAATTTGAAATTGAATATTTCGTTCGAATAAAAATCTTAACCTTGAAATTTATTTTCATGATTTATAAACGTGAGGAATTTTTGCAGTTTTATTATTTTTTTAAAAAATCAACAAGATTTAGTTGATAAAATAAAAAAAAGTCATCTGTTTTGACTAAAAATACAAGTGCTAAAAAACTAATCTTTTTTTATCTAAGATTTTCAGATATTTTTTTGACAATTTATTTTTGGTTTGTGATAAAAATCTTTTTTAGTTGAAAAATTAACTATTATTTTTTTTGCTTAAAAATAAAAAATATAATAATAATAATTAAAATAATTAAAAGTTAATTTTTTATTGTAGTCGAAAATTTAAAAATGTTGTCATAAAATTAATTTTTAACTGGTTAAAACTTAACATTAAAAATTTTTTTGTTTTAGGTTAAAAAGTTATCTTTTTTAGTTGGAAATTCATGTATTGTGTTCAAAATTAATTTTTGATTTTTAAAAATTTCACTATTTTGATGAAAATACTTTTTTGTTGAAAATTCATTTTTAATTGATTGACAATTAGTTTTTGAACCAAAAAATTAATAATACTGACAATAAAATAATAAAAATTATTGAAATTAAATTAATTAAAAATGTATTTATTTTGTAGCAAATTCGTTTATAATCGTTTGAAAGTTTAAAGTTTTAATTTAACCAAAAAATAAATTGTTTCATTTTTGGTTAAAAATTGATCTTTTTTAGTTGAAAATTTATGTATTATATTAAAAATTAATTTTCTTTGTTAAAAATTTCACTATTTTGTTAAAAATTAGTTTTTCATTGGTTGAAAATTAATTTTTTAACTAAAACTTTCACTATCCCATGTTAGGTTGAAAATATATATTTTATACTTGAAAATTCGTTTTTAATTGTTTTGAAATTAGTTTGTTAACTAAAAACTTAAATATTGCTTGTTTTTTAGAAAAATGATTTTTTTTCGTTGAAAATTCGTGTATTTTATTCAAAATTACCGTTCGTGGTTGAAAATTAAAAAATTTTGTTAAAAAATCGTTTTTAATTGGTTGAAAATTGATTTTTTAATTAAAAATTTCAATATTATATTTTTGGTTGAAAATACTTTTTTGTTGAAAATTAATTTTTAATTGATTGAAAATTAGTTTTTGAACCCAAAAAATTAATAATACTGATAATAATAAACTAAAATTATTCAATTATATTAATTAAAAATTTATTTATTTTATAAAAAATTCTGTTGGAAAGTTAATTTTTTAACCAAAAAATAAACTATTCCATTATTGGTTAAAAATTTATCTTTTTAAGTTGAAAAATTATGTATTTTGTTCAAAACTAATTGGGTTGATAAAAATTTAAATATTTTATTACGAATTTGTTTTTAATTAGTTGAAAATTAATTTTTTAACCACAAATTTAACTTTTTTATTCTTAATGGCAATGTATCTTTTTTGGTTAGAAATTCCTGTATTTTGTTTACCATTAATTTTTGTTTGTTAAAAAGTTCACTATTTTGTTAAAAATTCGTTTTTCATTGGTTGAAAATTAATTTTTTATTTAAAAATTTCAATATTATATTTTTGACTGAAAATTTATCTTCTTTAGTTGAAAATTCATTTATTTTGTTCAAAGTTAATTTATTTGGTTGAAAATACTTTTTGTTGAAAATTCATTTTTAAAATGTTGTTAATTAATTTTTTAACTACAAATTTCCTACAAATTCCATTTTTTGTTAAACATTCGTTTTTAATCGATTAAAAATTAGTTTTTGAACCAAAAAATTAATAATATTAATAAAAATCTACTAAAAGAATTAAATTAAATTATTAAAAAATTTATTTATTTTGTAGTAAACTCATTTTTAGTTGGTTAAAAATTTATCTTTTTGAGTTGCAAAATTATGTATTTTGTTTAAAACTAATTATTTTGATAAGAAATTTGAACATTTTATTAAGAATTTGTTTTTAATTTAATTTTCTAATTAAAAATGTCAATATTATATTTTTGGTTGAAAATGTATCTTCTTTAGTTGAACATTCATTTATTTTGCTCAAAATTAATTAATTTGTTTAAAATACTTTTTAGTTGAAAATTCGTGTATTTTATTCAAAAATAATGTTCGTGAATAAAAATTGAAATATTCTGTTAAAAATTCGTCCTTAATTAGTTTGAAATTAATTTTTTGACCAAAAATTTAAATATTCCATTTTTTATTGAAAATGTATTTTTTCGTTTGAAAATAATTGTATTTGGTTAAAATTTTTTTTGTAGTAAACTAATTTTTTTTAATGAAATTTTTTTATTCTTATTTTTGACAGAAGTTTATTTGTTTAAATTTGCAATAATAATGCATGGTTGAAAATTTAATTTTTATTTTGAAAAGTCTTTTCTTTTTTGTTGCAAATCTCTTTAACTATTCTAGTTTAAGAGTTACCATTTTAGTTTAAAAAAAAACATTTTTTTAAATATTGAACTATTAGGTTAAAATATAGTTTTTTTTTGTTTCAAAATTAATTTAAAATAAAAATAAAAATTCGTTTGTAATTTAATGAAAATTAATGCTCTAACAAAAATTTTACTATTTCATATTTAGTGGGAAATATATCTTTTATAATTAAAAATTTGTTTTTAATTGGATGAAAATTAATTTTTCAAACAAAATTCTTTACGGTTTATTCCATTTTTGTTTGAAAATTGATCTTTTTTATTTGAGAATTATTGTATTTTGTTCAAAATAATTAATTTGTTAAAAATATTCAAATATTTAATTATGAATATTTGGTGAGAATTAATTTTCTAACTAAGAATTTAACTATTTCATATTTGGTTAAAAAAATATTTTTTTCAATTTAAAATTCGTTTTAAATTGGTTCGAAATGAATATTCCATTTTTTGTTCAAAATTAATGAAATTAATTTTTATGGTTAAAAATTAATTTTTTAACTATAAATATAACTAATGTACTTTGAGGTGAAAATTCAACTTTTTCTTTAGAAAATTAGTCTTTGGTTAAAAATTTAACTAATTTGTTAAAAAAAATTTTTTTTTTTAAAAGGAAAATTAAATTTTTAATTGAAAATACAGTTTTTCCATTTTTTGTTAAGAATGTAAAATTTGTCTTTTTTGTAGAAAAATTCATCTTTTTGACGTAAAAATTAATTTTTTAATTAAAAATGTAACTTAACCATTTTTGGCCATTTCTTTCGTAAATAATTTCAATATTTACTTGAAAACTAATTTTTTGTGGTTAAAAATTGACTTTTTAACTGTAAATATAACTAATCCATTTTGAGGTGAAAATTCAACTTTTTCTTTAGGAAATGAGTCTTTGGTTAAAAATTTAAATAATTTGTTGTAAAATCATTGTTGCAATGAAAATTTTTTTTTTTAACTGAAAATAAAGTTTTTCCATTTTTTGTTAAGAATGTAAAATTCTTCTTCTTTTAAAAAATTTATCTTTTTGACGTAAAAATTAATTTTTTATATAATTTTTTAAATTATTTTTTTTCTATTTTTGGCAATTCCTTTGTAAATATTTTAAATATTTGCTTGAAAATTAATTTCTGGAGGTCAAAAATTGACTTCTTAATTGTAAATATAACTAATCTATTTTGAGGTGAAAATTTATCTGTTCTGTTAGAAAATTAGTCTTTGGTTGAATATGTAACTAATTTGTTGCAAAACAATTTCTTTTAAATAAAAATTAATTTTTTTAACTGAAAATATAGTTTTTCCATTTTTTCGTTAAAAATGTAAAATTCTTTTTTTTTAGAAAACTCATCTTTTCGACGTAAGAATTCATTTTTATTTAAAAATGTTAATACCCCATTATTGGCAATTTCTTTGGTAAATAATTTAAATATTTACTTAAAGAATTAATTCCTTATAGTTAAAAATTCACTTTTTATCTGTAAATATAACTAATCAATTTTGACTAATTTTAACTAATTCCATTTATCGTTTTCAGTAAAAAAAAATTAATGTTTGGTTAAAAATGTAAATTGTTTTTTAAATAGTTTTGTATATTTTTCAGTTAAAAATTAAACTAATTGATTAAAAGTTGATACATATTTTATTGAAAAATCTGTAATCCAGAGTAATCCTATGCATCCGCAATAATCTTAAGTAACCCTGAGTAATTCCCTTAGGCTAAAAAATTATTTTAATCACAAAAAAAAACCAAACCTGAAACAATTTAAAAAGGATTTTAGTGTTGAATTGTTTATTTGACAGAAAATAAAAAACTATTCCGAATTACAAAGTAAGGTCAATTTTCACCCGGTTACATTGGCAAATTTACGAAAATTGTTATTATGATTTTTATTATAGGGAACTGATACGACAGAATCGTTTGATGAATTTCTATTGACGCGCAAAAGTTTTAATAAATCCACCTCACTTTCCGAGGGTGGAATAGAAATTTCACTTCTCTTAAATTTCAAATCCACATCTTTTTTAACAGTGGTTGGAAGTCTCCTATTTTCATTATCAGCTTTCTCCTTAGCTGTATCAATTGTTCTTTTTTTACGATAATCATACTGAGCCCAACATTTTTTGAAACTCCAGAATACTTCATTCCACACAAAAATCTCCTCAACTAAAAAGAAGAAAACATATTTTTAAAAAATATTTTTATTTTAAGGGCAGGTAGCAATTTTTGCTGCCAATTCAACCCCTAAGAATAGTAAAAAATCATCAAAAGTGATCTAAATTTATTTTAGCTCAGTGTATAGTAAAAATCTATAAAAAAAGCTTCCAATAAAAGTTGTAGATCCTTTAAAAATACATATTTTATGTTGAATATGTTTTTACATTACGACTGATGGTTTTCGACAAAATAGACGATAAATATGAAAAATCACAGATATACTGCAAAATGTTTAGCGGTGCGACTTAAATGGTTTGAAAAATTCCTGGAAGGATGGATCGAAGTAAAATATTGAAAATCGCAGAAATACTGAACATAAAAAATCCCAGGAAGTTCGAGTACGAGCGCGTAGAATGGATGGGAGAAACGAAACTTAAGAGAGCTGGCATTGGGCGGAAGGAGACCAGGAGGAGGCTTATTTTGAAGCTTCACTCCTTCCACCCATTCTCTGAATCTCCGCGCGCGGAGAGTTGCTCGCAGTTTCATTCCGTCTTTCTTCTCAAAACAAACTCGCTCATTTTGTCCAATAGTCGATTTTTTCATTTTACTCTTGCACTAAAAACCAGACCAATCACAATGGATCGAACTTACAATATCTTTACTCTCAGTGCAATTGTTCGAGATAAGAAGAAAACGTTACAATGGCTGCGTGACATCAATTTAATTCAGACTGAAAAATATTTCCGGACCCACAAAAAAAAGGTCCTGTGTGACCAATACATGTCACACTACACGTTGCAAAGGGTATCGTGTGTGACTTAAGCAACTCTACACTTCGTACCGACATTTCCCTTATTTTCTGGAAAACTGTCAGTCGTAGGGTAAAAATATATTGAACAGAAAATATGTATTTGCAAAGGATCTAAAACTATTATTTAAAGCTTTTTTTTTTTATAAATTTTCACTATTCACTGAGAAAAAGGTAAACCACCCTATAAATTTTTGACTTAAAACCTTTGAGAATAATTGTATTAAAAAGTTTATAATATTTACTGAATAAAATCAATGTGATGAATAGAAAGGTTCTTGCTGGAACTTCTGCATGAGGAATTAATTTATAAGCTGTATTCAGAAGAGCAGGTCCTTCAAAAAGGGCAATTCCTTGAACAGTATTTAATAACCATGGAATATAAAGATACGGGTATTTGTATTTATTTCCAAGCGTTAACATTAAAGTTGCAATAAATCCAGAAATAAGGTTCGAAAAAAGTATTCTGCTTTTCAAATCTGTATAGAAAAACATTTTTAATTTATTGATGCAAAAAAATTATAGATAATTATTTTTTCAGTATTTTTAAAAATTACTATAATTTCGACGAAAAAAGGAAAAAGTCGCTGATTTGTGAACAGAATTTCCTAATGAAGATTTTGAGCCAACTTCCAAAGCAACTGAACTTAAACAATTTGTTACGAAACACATGATACTTGTATAGAGTCTTTTTATCTGATGAGAAAAATTGAAAAATATTAATTAAATTTATTATTTATTCGTTTCAGTGGTATATTAAAATTTTTTTCTCTTACTTTCGCTAGATTTCTTCCTGAACTGTTTAGCATTTCTATTTTTGAAGAGGACATTCTCTCAGTGAGTTTGTTATCCATTATCAATTTTTTTTGTACTTTACATTTTTGAAAAGAGTTTTTTAATAAATTTCTTGGATTTTTTGTGGTCTCGATTGGTTATACACGTGTTTTTATTTTGACACTTTCGTAAAAAAAAATGAATGTAGAGAGTGAATTGGTGGTCAGTACAGCTCGAAATTAAAATTATAGGAAGGAAAAAATGGTATATTTACCTACTGTAATAGTTCTAAAAATTTATTTCTCAAGGCGAAGACTTGATTGAGAATGGTTTGGTAGTTATTCTTGAATAATAAAATAATAATTAATTTCAGGAAAATGTTGAATGATTTAGGTTTTGAAAATTTTAATATTTAAAGCTTGAGAAGATTTCAGAAACTTAAAGAAAAGTACAAATTTCAAATAATTGTTTATTTAAAAAAATGACTTTTAAGATAAAATTGAAAAAGGTTTCCATATGATTATACTGGTTTTCTAAAGTTTTAAAAAAAGAATGTAACAGATTTTAAATGTTAGAAAAAAATTTATTAAATTTAAGAAATATTTAGAAAAAAAAAAATGTAGAAGCTTTTCAAGCGTTTAAAGGTTTTAGAGAATAAAACAATTTTCTTGTAAGTTCTGGAAATATAAAATCTGGAACATTTTAAGACCATTTTTTTAATTCTGAAAAATTTGTCACAAATCTTAGCAAAAAGTCGAATCATTTACGAAGATATTGAAAAGCTGCAAAAAATTTGTTTAAATAATTTAAAATTTGGAAAGATTTGAAAAGATTTTGAAGGTAATAAGAAATTTTTCTTGAGATTCGTCAAAAAATTTTTAAATGACTTTTTATTTTAAGAATAAATTTTGATAAAAATTTTAAAATATATTAACACATTTAAAAAGATTTCTAAAAATGCCATGAAAAATGTTCAAAATTTTTCTGAAGAATTCTGTGAAGTTTTAAGACAACAAAAAATTTTGAAAAGTTTTGAAAACATTTAAAAAATAATTTTAAATTTGAAAAGTTATTTAGAATTTCTGGGAAAAATGTCAAATATAATGAAAAATTTGATAAGATTTAAAACAATCTTGAAAACACTCTAGATTCTTTAAGAGTTTAAAATACAATGTTAAAGCTCTTGAAGGATTTTAAGAGCTTTCAACATAATAAACAAGTGCTCTTCAGAAATTCAGAAAATTAATTTTTATTGAATATTTAAAAATTATACAGAATATTTCCTAAATTGACGTAAAAGAATCTGGAACATTTTAACACCATTTTTTTAATTCTGAAAAATTTGCCTCAAATCTTAGCAAAAATTCGAATCATTTACGAAACTATTGAAAACAGCAAAAAATTTGTTTGAATAATTTACAATTTGAAAATATTACAAAAACTATTACACAATATGTAGATTGCTTATGATCTAAACATTTCAAAAGTATTCTAAAAATTTCGTGGAAAAAGTTCAAGATTTTAAAGAAATCTTTTTGTTTTTGTAAAACTTCTTAAAATTGTGATCATTTTTAAATAAAATATTAAAGCTTTTAAGGGTTTTGTAAAATTTTAAGTGAACAAAAAAATTTTATAAACAATTTGTTCATTTTAAAAATTTTTTGAAAACATTTCAAAAATAATTTTAAATTTGAAAAGATATTTAGAATCTCTGGGAAAAAATTCGAACATAATAAAAATTTGACAAGATTGAAATAACTGTTGAACAAAATGTAGATTTTTTAAGAGTTTAAAATACAATTTTAACGCTCTTTAAGGGCATGTGACACTCAAATGCACCGACCAAGCCAGTCCCAAGATTGAAATTAGTTCCCATATTTAAAAATTAAAGTTAAAAAAAAGCAGAAAAATTTTGGGGAATTATAAATCAACGTAAAT
>JAAAKG020092989.1:0-16235 GCA_010014905.2 Druon quercuslanigerum
GGGGGGTCTTAATCCCTTAGGGAAGGGCGGGCAACACTGGGGCCAGACGAAAATTAGGTTTTGCCTTTGTTTTTGATTAAAAGTATATGAAAGACATTAAAGTACCAAATTATAATCATATGATTATGATCATTTAATTACCTTTTTTATACCACACGTAGGGTAAAAAGTACCAACATTAATAAAAGGATTTAAAAAATTTTTAATTTCACAAAATTTCACAGAATAAGTTTCATGACAGGCACATGATCATAATTTTTTTGACAGCTAGTGATTGTGAAATAGCCTAATACCATACAAACTCTAGCGTAAAAGGGATCGCTAGGCATTTTTAGCTCCAACCCCACGACTTAGAATCAATATTTCTAAAATAATTTAACATATTTTACACAGCGTGCTATCTGCACTTCAAAAACACATAATTGCGGAACAAATTACACCTACTTCATGACAATAACACGTACGAATAAGTGCTGGTACTATAAAAGAAAAGGTGACGATAGAATTACTTTCTGCACAAAAAAGCCACTTAACCTTAGCGACAATCTCAAAATCCATTTTAACCCAGTCTACTCTACTTAATATTTGGAAAAGCGTAAATATAACAAATAACTCGCAGTAGTTAAACAGAAAATTAATATGAATTTAACTTTACACTAAAAAAAGAGCTGTTGATGGAAAAACAAACACAGCCAACAAAATTTTTATTTGAAGTCAAGTATTTCTATTTTGGCGAGACTTTGGGCTACAATTTAAAAAATAAATAAATGCAGCTAAGTCTATTTAAACCGAAAATATATTACAGTTTGAAGTTTGCTCGGGTCTGCTGGGCCCTTTGTGGATTCTGATTCTTTCAATTAGTCGGGAAAATACTATTAGCATGAGAAGCAATTTCTTTTCGTAAGGGAAATTTAAGATATTGATCTTTGAATATTAATGTTCAGGAAAAAAAATCGCCAAAAAAAATTAGAGCATTTTTAAAAGAAAGTTTTATTTTCCGCCTGAAAATTATTTTTTTTGTTATAAATGTTATTATTCGTTCAAAAATTCAGCAATTTTGTTAAAAGGAAATTATTATCCTTTTTGGCTATAAATTTAACTATTTTCATATTAAATTGATTTTTTGATTAAAATGAATCTATCGTTTTTTGATTAGGATTTATTTTTTTATTTGCAAATGGACCTGTTTGGTTGGAATTTTAACTATTTTGTTGGGATTCCTGTTTATGCAGAAAATTCGTTTTTTGGCTTGAAGGTTCAATAATTTAGCTGACTTTTCTTTCTTTCACGACCAAACTCGAATTTTTGATTTTAAAACTCATTTGCTTAAAAATAAAATTTAATCTTTTTTCTTGAAATATCATTTGTTACACTTTTTTGTTGAGAATTCATCTTTCAAGGTTAAAAATTAAATTAGTTTTTGTTGAAAATTTAATTATTTTCTTAAAAGATCGACTATTTTGTTAGAAACTCATGTTATATCTTATTATTTCAGGAAACGATAAATTACGTAAATTAAAAGGAGGGAGGAGGGTAGACATATTTTGATACGGTTCTTTACAGTTGGTGGGGGTGGTTTCTGTAGAGGGGCTATAATCCGTTACGTAATTTAAGTAAGGCTCTCAGTGTATTACTGAGGGAATTTCGCAAAAAGTTAATATATAAACAAAAAATAAGAAAAATCTCTTTTAGCAATCATTTTTAATTATTACTTTTGTGATCAAATATAATTCTTAAATTTAACAGAAAGGAATTTTAGCAATAAGAACAATTTTGTAATCGATAATTACACTATTTTCTCATTTGTTTATAACAATAAAATAGAAAAATTAGTTTATTATTTTTATTCTGTGAGTCCCCATGCATTGCTTTAAGACAATAAAAAATCTACCTGAGCCATTATGAAGCGTAAAAAATTATTACGTAAAAATATCACTTTTTCTATACCTTGAGTGAAAATCTTGTAAATAAACAAATGAAGAAGACAAAAGTTTCAATCGTCAGGCTCTTCAGAGTTTGCACTTTAATTTTAATTTAATTGAAAAGCGGACTACAATTGAAGGACATGTGATGGATCAAATCCTATCAGAGCATGTCAGCGAACATGACTAGTTGAGTACTACTGGAATCTGCATAGTTGGAAGTCATGGTTCTAGGTATTTTAGGGAATGCTAACCGTTGAATGTGTGACGAGTGAAACGTTCGTACATTGAATACTACGGACGTGAAACTTAAATTTAACAAAATCACTTGCTTGGAATTAATTTTATCGTGTAACATTAAAATGATCACTTAAGCTTCAGAAATATGCTCTTAACCACCTTCTCTTTAACGAATTTTTTATTACAAGAAGATAGTGTGAGATAAGGCGATATTTTCACTTTAATGCACCTTTGACGAGGAATGATTATAGCCATGAAGCTCAAATAAGGTTTTCATGGTTTCAAATGGAAAAAATTTTAATCGGAAGTTAAAGCTCGATTTATACAATAATAGGATTTAAAGACTTGTTTCAGATACAAAAAACTGATTAAAAATAAATTTGACAAGTTCGGAGATAAACTAGTTCTGAACTTGTTTTTGTCTAGCCTTTTATGCATTGAAGAAGAATTTAGTCATTCTTTATTTTATTTTTTTTTTTCACATTTCGAGTATGTTCATTTTACCACGGACATTTAAAGCAGAAAATGGAAAGAGAACAATTGCTTGGATTAATCGAATTAACTGTGCTATCTGCGCTGAGTTAATTAGTTTTAATGTTTAACTACGTTTCTCCCTTAAATAATTCCTAACTGAGTGGAACTGGTAAAATTTGAGCGGGCCTAGTGTGATGTGCGTCTGTTGGATCTCGCGCTTAGCGCCCGGGCATTGTTTTTTCTTGCGACGTTTTCGCATATTTTGCGTCTTTAGCCTTAAAATCAGAATTGTCAACTTATTCATTTTCAATGCATGAATACAATTGTTGAAACAAAAATTGTAGCTATTTCTAAAGAGCTAGAATTCTTCTTTTAAACTTTTTTCATATACCTGTTGTCGTTTGGCGTGAAAACGGAGTTTCGATTTATGGATAGCATTTTGAATAGATAGAACCATAACCGCTGATCAAGGAATGCTGGTTAATAAACTCGTTATTTCTATTATGACCTAAAAAAGTGTACCAAAGCTCGCTTTGATCCATTTATTTTTTGAAAAGTTATCGTGATTACGGACGGACGGATAGACAGATGCCCTTGCGAAATCTATTTTTGAGTTTCGGCATCAGGGGGTCTCAAAACGTAGGGATCCACTGAAAAACTGTAGTGTCAAATTTGGGACAATTCTAATAATTTCACAATCATAAATGATGAGAATGTAAAAAATTGAAGTATAAGGTTTTAAAAGATAAAGGTGAATAGCGTATGTATCTACTATACAGCAGCATACCACATTAAATAGGGTTTGACATTAGTTTATCAATGTCACGGTAAATCGATGAAATGGGTACGGAATTAAGCAAAAACTTGTCAATATTCATATTTGTAAAGGGCATTAGCACATCTGCTCTATACGAAGTAGAGTTTTAATAAATTAGTTTATCTATATTGTGAGTGGAGGTGTGGTAAATCGTCATTTGATCAAATAGGAATTAATGTCCTGAGTTTTTCCTGGTCTCAAGAGTGTTTTGTATTTTACGAGGAGTATTCCTATAGATTAGATATATAGAGCTTCAATTACGTGGAAAATCGGTAGGGTATGTATACAATGGGATTGTATATTTTCGAAAGTATTGAAACTTAGTTAATTTTTATAATATATATATATATATATATACATAAATAATTAATTATGTGTCTTCAGTAATTAATTGTATGCGTAATTAATATCGGGATGATATCAGGAGCGTTTGCATTTCGTAATGTTTTCCCAGCAAAATGATTCTGTGTTATGATCAACCCCCGCATAAATGTTATTACGTGGGTGTGCCAGTGACATATATCTCATTCTTTATATACCTTATTCACTTGCCGTAACTTCAGTTAAATGTGCACTTTTCATACGTATCGTATACATCATATGCTAATTAATTTCAAGGTTCAATCCCAACAATTTTACTTCCATGATTATGAGCTGGCATGGTCATTTTGCTATTTAACGATTCAATTAAGTATTTTACTGCAATCAGGAAGGGTCTACGAAACAAACGCTAAAGTTAAAAAAACGTTTAAAAATTTCGGGGTTTAAAACTATTTGAAAATATAATAGAACAAAATATTTTAGAAAGATTTTGATTCAAAATTCATTACATTAGTAACAGATTTCTACTATCTACGGTTAATATTGCATTGATGGAAAACATGCGCATTTCCGTATCGCGGCTAACGCCAAAGGTTTGGCTTTCTTTGCTGACTTCCTTGGGGGAATGCGAAAGATGCTTCGAGATTTTTTGAAATACTGTACGAAAAATGATCTGGAAGCCAACTCAGACAAAACAAAGAAGAAATTGTCAGGGAAAAAGAAACTAAACTCCTGCAATCATATTGCTCATGCAATGCATATTTGTCAACTTTTTAGACTTTTTTGTATGTAATAACTACGTGACTTAGAAAGACACCAAAAGAAAGACTTTGTTGATGCAACAAAAATTTCTAAATATTTTTAGCTAGAAAATGAACTAATGTCCACTCATTCGTAAATTAAGAACGCTGTAAATTAAAAATGCTAAATTTCAATCTTTCACTGAAAAAATAGGTAGTAAGTACCAACCACTTATTTTTCAATGTTTAAATATGTAGTTTAGTTTTGAACTCTTCATATTTCAGTTTCATTTTTACATTCTCATTATAATGACAAGGTATTACTTTTAAGTAAAATTTGACTTTGTCGGTTTTTTACATTCTGATTCATGTGAGTGTAATGCAATCGTCCCAATTTTCTATCTCTGGTTTTTAACGGATCGTTACGTTTCTGCACTCACAGAGTCCGAAAATCATAAAATTTTGTCTCGCTTTAAAGTATTTTTCCAATCGAGTCAGCCTTCGATACACTTCTTAAGGGTCCAAAAAGGAAGATATTTTCAACCAAAATTAAAAAGTATAGAGCATTTTCAAAACTTGAATTTTTTTTCAAATTCTAAATTACCCAAATAAAATGTTCAATTTCGATGGAAATTAGACAAGTTATATACTTTTGAAAAATTTGAAAATGTTCAGAAAAATAGAAAAAAAATTTATCAGACAGAATAGGAAATTTCATTACAATTTTTTTACTACATATCAAATATACTTAGAAACTAAGTTAAATTTTTCGATTAGACAAAAATTCAAAAAGTTAGAGATTTTTCAAAATTTGAAAAAAGTGTTATGAGTTTTAGAAATTTTTGTCAAATTTTCTTGCACACGTAAATTGAAAGCGTTGTTTTTAGGAGATTTGAACAAAATTTACAAATTATCTTGAAGATTTTTTTTACTTAGACACAAATTATCGAGAGCGAAGCGCGAGTTTTGCAATGAAAATGTAATTGTCAAAGCCGTAGGTGCTTTGAGAACCTTCTTTAAAAACAAATCCAACAAAATTTCAGTTACAATTTATGGTTGTAATTCCTCAGAAGTTTGAATCGCAGTTTTCGATTTAAGTTATAATATTTATGATATTTTAAAGAATGTAGTTCAAATGTACGTATTAAAAGTGCGAAAACGAGCGCTAAGCGCGAGAGCGTACCCGCGCGCTCAAACTTGACGCAAAGTACCGCGCGCGCAATGAGAATGTTCCCGCGCATCCAGCATATTTTCTGATAACGTTTTAGTTTTAATGTAAAACTAGCTATTTTCAGATTCGATATTGTGGAATATTCTGCACTTTTATGTATTTCACAATTCTTAGAATATCGTTGTTGTTTTTTTGTGACTGCTATTAATAAAATAGAAAAGTATTCTATTGTAGCCTCTCTGGTCCCGATCATCCCCTTTATTGTTCTCTATCAAAAAGAAGCGCTATAAAGTTTTGCACGGTGAATGAACTCTCTTCTGGCATGGCTGTTCTCGTTGTCGCTGGTGGAGTGGTGGTATTTTACGGCCACCGATTAAATTAGTTGTTATTCTTTTGGAACTAATTTAATCGATGGTCGTAAAATAAACTCTTTTTCAGAGAGAAGAATAAACAGGAGGATATAGGGACTAGAGAGGGCGACAGGCCTTCCACAATAGTTCTAGAATGGTTTAGAATGATTTGCAATTTTCTGGAATATTCATGACTTTTTACCTATTGAATATTTTTGAATTGTTAGGGTTTCGTACGCTCTTAAACTGAGCTAATGAAGTTGTCCCTGGTTGAATTAGGAGTTGGAGTTATCACTGCCCAGTCAGTGGTTTTCTGCTTCTTACTCAGCGAATCAGTAAGTGACTCAATTATAACAGTTACCGAAATATACCAATGACGGCAAATAATAATAGATTCAACCATAACAGTGATATAGCGCTCCATGCGGCCAAGAAATGAACCTCCCAACGTGTCGCTACTCGCAGGTTGCGTCTTTGCATTTTTCACAAATGAAAAAGGAGCTTTCTTGAGAGAGGTCAAAGACATGTGAGGTGATCGGTCAAGCGTCACAAACAGCATGAGTAACGCTCTCAGCGGATTAGATGCATCAGATTGTGTTCATTCGGTCCTGTCTGTTTACGACAGGACGGTCTGGATTTAGGTTGAAGCCATACCGAAAACCGTTCTTAATTCAAAGTTGCAGTGTATACAAATTTTTCGATTTTACATGACGTGTGAATTATTATTAATTGTGAAGAAAATATCTAGAGCTTCGCTCACAAATGTTTCCTAAGGTCATGTGATGAGTGGGTGACATGGCCAGAATCCTACCTTATCGGCACTTTTTTTATTTCCTAACTTATTTTCCCACGAAGCGCCCCAACGAGTTGAAAATTTGTGTTCAAAAAAAAGGAGCACTAAGAAAGATGAGTCTGGTCCTAAAATTTTATGACAAAAATTTTTTTTTGTAAATAATTTTTGTTTGCTTTTTTCATAAATATTACATTTTAGAACCAGGCGCACCTTTTTAGTGCTTCTTACTTATTCTCCCAAATTCTCAACTGGATGTGGCGCTTCGTGTGAAAATAAGTAAGGAAATAAAAAAAATACCGATAAGCCAGGAATTGGTCACGTCATCCACTTATCACATGGCCTTAAATCAAACATTTTAAGTATTTAAAACAATTCATTTTTAACATTTTCTTTCGACCATGACCTGCAGGACGGAATATTCCGCAGGACTAACTGGTAGTTATAGAGTTAGGGCTATTATTAAAAAATTTTCCGTAATAGTAGACAAAGTTTTCTCTCCTCACATTTGTCACATAAAAATTATAGAAAAAAATTATTTTGAATCGAGCATAGGTAAAAAGTCGATTTTTAAGACAGTTTGTCTCCTTAAAATTGTTCAATTTCAAAGCCTACATTGATAAAACCACTTGTTTCGGACAAACACAAAAAAAATTTGGTTGCTCTTCGTGCAATAAAAGTTTTTTGTGAGTTCAATCAAATTTTTGTTAATATTAAAAAAAAAAAATTTCAATCACTAAAAGGTTTTGATGAACTAACAAAAACTAATTTTGTTGCACGTTTGTTTAATTCTTAATGTATATATGTTTCTTTCTGATAAAAATTTTTTATAAATTAAAAAATTCTATCATGCTGTTCGTACATTTATAGAATTTTCTATATGATATTGAAAAAATATCAAAAGAAAATTCTTTCACTGGTTTGTAAAGATCCTACCTTTTCATTTGCGACCGGCTCCAGAAAGAGTAGTTCCGCACTCTGCAATTATTATTTTGCCGGAAACGTGGAGCTTACACATTATTATTCACTCATAATATTCTTGCCTTTTGTCGGACAATTTACAGTTTTCACAGATTGTAATTTTTTTTCTTGGAACAAAAACCATTGTACACAAACACAATGTCATAACAGAAAATCCATGACAATACTATGCATTTATATTATGACACACACACACACCTCTTTTGCTTTCATTTTATTTTTTGCAACTTGTACTTCAGATTTCTCTGCCAAATTTCACGTCCAAATATAAACACCTCGTTCAATCTTTTTCAGGTCGCAGCTTTATATTGTTATAATCGTAACCTTAATTTTCTAACTATACAAGCTTATCCAAATTAATAAGTAGATTATTGTTTCAAAAATTATTAATTAGACACTTTTCACATATTATAAATTAAAAACTTTTTATATTTTATTGTTTGTCACTTACTTGTCCCGTTTTTACATACACTTTTATAATAACTTATGTTACAGTTAGAAAGTCTATAGATTTCTTTAGAATTCATTATAGTCATTCTTTTAATGTGATTCGGTTCACTGTACTTCATTTAAGATATTTGCCGCACTTCTTTACACTTGCCATATTTTTAGGGATGATTTTCTGTCACGATATTGAAAAATTATAATAAATAACGTCAAACGATGAACTGCTCCATTTGCCAAGATCCTTTCGAATGGACGGAAGCACAGTGACTGAAGACTTCCAACAGCTGTGCCATGGCAGGCATCAGGGCATGACAGTAGGATAGTGGCAGGTGTGCCTGAATTTCGTTAAATTCAGGGCCGCGTATTACCTGTTATGATGCAAATCCACTCTCATTATAGTAAAAAGATTTACAATTTTTTTTATCATCAGTTTATTAAACTAAACATTAATGTTGTGTGTCTAGTAGTTTAATTCAACTGAATAAAGTACTACGTTTCTATTGCAATCCGCAGCCGAGCAGGTTCCAATTTGCGATCAGTGTCACTTTGAGATTGTCAACTGACAAATCTTTCTCCTTGAAGCTGGATGACTTTTCTGGTAATTTTTTTTGGGGTCCAAATTTACCAACATGTCATTCCGGAAGTAGATTTCTGTCTTATCTTTAAGTGGTGATTTTGATTTTACAGAATATTTTTTTACTCCCCTGGAAAGTTCTGATCTTGTTGGATATCTAGTTCTGTACATACAACCTTCAATTGTCAACTTTGTGCAGCATTTTTATCCAATTTAAAAATAAAAACACGTTTACGGGTTTTCTGTACATATTTAATACTGAAAGAAAAACTTTTACTTTTATTTGCAAACTTAGTATATCGTGAAAATTTGTCTTTTTCAAGATTCATAGCACAAGAAATTATTTTTTATTAACATTGATTTTTTAAAATTAATGCAATTCTTAAGATTGGGAGCATTCATCCTTGCCACGTGCACATATTGTATGTTCCCTATTCTACATATTTCGCGCAGACTTGTGCAACTGTAGTCCAAAATGTCAGGTAAAGAGGGCCACCTGTTAGGTATTCATTTCTATACCTGGTGTATCAAATTGACTTTGGCCAACGCATTTAGTTTAGTTTACACATTTGGATTGATATGAATCATGAAATATAAACATTGTTTAAAAGTTGAACATTTTCCTCTTTTATCAAAATATTGATTATTTTCAATTTATCGTGATCTGCTTTCTACACTCAAAAGAATGCCTGGTTAAATCAACATATAATTCTGTCTGATCTAAATAGAAAAAATAGTAGGGAATATTTAACCATAGAATTCTGATTAATTTAACCATACAATTTTTTAAGTGTTCCCAAAAGAGATAAACATGAAGTATTATGAAGGTAGAATTCCATTTTGTGAATGTTCAGCCATACGAAAATTCTGTACGTTTAGTTCTAACTGCACGGCCGGACTAAACATATCGAAACATTTTTACTTTGAATAAATAACAACTATTTTTAATTGACAGCTGGTAAATAAGTCACACTCCCTCAGACTTACCAGCTCCACTAAAGAATGGTCGAATTTTTCATCTATATATTTAATTATCAGTCAAGAATTTTACCTGGTTTTCAAAAACAGAAGAAAGGAATACATATTTTTAAAAGTTTAAGCCTATACGTTTATAATGCTATCAATACCTTTCGCCCAGCCGGTGCAGTTATAGAGCTAGACTAATGTAATATCCGTACGTTTAGACTCAGTTTTCAGTTTCTAATAAAAAAGACTGTTACTTTTAATTTTTGTCCACCCTGTATATTCCAACATGGGGTACAGGTGCCGCCCCTTTCTCACAATAATTTTTATTTGACGACAGGAAGAAGGGTTCTATGACCAAATAGTTCCCACAAGAGTAATGTTCTTTCTCCATAAATTACTACTAATGTGCATTTTTTAAAGTTAACAAGTAAATTAAAACTAAGTTCATTTTCAAGAACATTATCGCAATCAGTTTGAAAAAATTAAACGACTTGCCACTGCAAAGGCTATTCAAGTGGAAATTTTTCACTTTTTAACTCATCTAAAGTAGAAATTGTTTAAATTAGAATGTTTGCAAGTTGTCAGTTTTCTATGTCTTTGTTATTTCGATTTAACTGCTTCTGAACTTCGAACGCACGACTTTTTGAACTATTAACTTCCGAATGTACGTACCACTTTTTAACCTGATTTTGCAAAGTGAAATAAACCAAGAACGACGGATTTAAAAGAAAACGAGTTGATGTTATATAACAGGACGTTAGAAAATGATGCTTTATTAAAATGGAACCATATTTTGTACAATGCAGAGGCCAACTTTGAAGAACATGTGTACTTTCCTCATTTTCATCACGACAAAAGTTGCACAGAGGATCTGTTACGGAAATTATACTTTTTTTACGAACACTAAATAAATCTGATAAACGAATTTTAACTGAAAAGTTGAAAATTCATTCTTTGAAACACACAAGCTTTAAATGCCCGTTGAATAAATGTTAATCTTACAAGGCATTAATAGGAACGGAAGTTTTGTCATATCCGAGTCTACACAAATGGAACTCGCAAATAAAAAGCAGTCTCACGAGCATGCCAGCAGTACGTTAATCCGGTTTTAAACTTAAATTCCCGCCCACAAATGCAACCCTCTTTTTTCTGTCTCTTCTTTTCACAGGGTATATGGTAAATGACACTGGAACTTACATAGTCGTGGAGGAAGCAGCCTAGCATAAAAATCTTTCCGCGATTTCTCGTTATGGAAAGGCAATATGCAACTTTATGCCATGGTCAGTGGATATGAGAAACTTTTTTTTCCGTCCAAGGAACTTGGAAGCGATAAGATCGGTTGGCGAAGAAATTTTCTTTTAAATATAAGGCAACATTTTTTCAGCTGGACAAATGTGGGTAAGAGGGGTGTCTATAGAGCCTATTTACGAGTCTGATTTGAAGATAAATCCCCCTTGTCGGTCCCTTTTACTTGTATATATAAAATTATACTTCTCAGGTCACGAAATAAGAAAATTGCATGATAAGGATTTAAAGTTTATATTTATTATTTTAATAAATATTCAGGGAAATTATTTCGCTGTAATTGTTTTTAATTATGGAATTTAACCAATTCATTACACATTGATTATAGCCGTAATGTTTAGATATTTTCAATTTTTCTCTTATCAACACTTTTCCCACTCTCTAAATCTCTAAATCACTGATTGAAATAGCTGGAACTCGGTCACTGAATTTCAGTGAAAAGATACTTATTTATTCAGTAAAATAAACACTTTTGAGAGTTGGCAGCACTGCACCATTTTTAATTTAGCAGTCATATTAAAATAATATTTTAGTAGATTCAATGAACTAATCACATTAAAAACTTTAAACCCATCAATATTATCAAATATTAAGAAATGTGAAAAGTTTCGATGCTTTTAAATGACAAATAACCTCACATATTACTTTGCTTTCAACATTGGACTGCCATGTATACACCCGTTAAGTAAGTTCAGATATCATTCACTCCACTCATACTCTTCCTTATGCATTTCTTATAAACTATTTGTCGCCACACTTTGCTGACTTGGTATACCTCTTTAGCTTCCTTCATGTCCATGCATTTTCTGATGCAAGCTCTTTTGTTTCTATGGTTTCTTACGTCTCTTCGAATTACGTTCTTAGTTACACATTTTAATCATTCTTTGCGCGGTCTGCCTCTGGGCACAATGCCATTCACTTTAACTTGATATACTTAATTGTTTGGTCAGCCGTTCATCATTTATACTTTCAACATGGAATCATGGATCAGGACTATCAGTGTTTTGCCGTATATTATGAGCAGGAATTTCATGATAATCGCGTTAATTTTACTCTTATCATTTTCTTGGGAGGTCCAGGTCTCGCTACCATACAGTCAGTCTATAAATATAGAATTATGTATTTCCCCTTTAGCATGACTTAATATACATACTGATTTTAAGACCCATTTTCTTCGTGTTTGTATTTAATTTGCTCAACATTCTTTGTAGCAAGTCTTCGATTGACCTGCCATAACAACCTTATCATGTGCGAATGCTAACCCACGTACCCTCACTGTCTCGAGATCTATACCTTCTTCGTCGAAGAGGGCCATTCTTGGACACTTGTCCATGAATATAATTTCTGAACATTAAAAATGCTATTAAATTATTCATAATTCAAAGTTTTCAGCTAAGCAACGTGAGATATGAAGAAAGTCTGCAAAATAAATTAGTGCTTTTAAAAAGATCTACAAAGTCACTTTTAAATATATTTTGGTTTAAATCATAGTACTTATTCGAAGATTTAGACATCGGCAATGCTATTAAAAATTAAAAAAATACCATTTTTTAATAGAACTCACTGTTAGCTCTGAACAAACTTGAAAAAGGGTTAGTCTTGTGGAAAATACAGGAACCATAGGCAGTTCGGTGTAAAAATTCGAGCGCGAAGCGCGAGTATTGTCATGAGAATGTATTCTTTATATAAGGCCGACAGAGCATTGGCTTAAGTAAGTTAATTTTTTTCATCTAACATAAAAAATTTAACAATTTCTTTAAAGTAAGGGTTTCAAGAGTTTTTAAATATTTTCAAGTATGATTGGGCGGACGCGCAACTCTATGCACGCTCAGACTTGCGAATTTTTGGTTAATATTTACCGAGATGAGAATTAAAAAATTATTATTTTTCTATTTAGGCCGCAATTTAAGCCGCAAGGGGTAGGACTATAAAAACATTAGGCAAATTAAATACTCAGTGCCTATGGTAAGTACTGGAAGACCCCCCCCCCCGCCCCCGCCCTAACATAAAGCAAATAATCTATCACTATCAAAAAGTGTGTATGTATATAATACCGGTTAAAAATATTTTAATATAAATTATTTACTTAGTAAGAATCGGGATAAAAATAAATATAAAAGTCTAGGATGATTCGGCAAACGCGATTATGCTTTGCATTGTTTAGTGCTGAGAAGATAAAAACGGCACAAAATTATCATAAGAAAACTTTATTTGATATTTCAAATCATCGTAACAAATCATAACAAATAATTTCACATTTCTCGTGTATTTCGAAATTAGCTTTTATTTTTCAACCATTATTAAATGAAAGAATCAAATCCACCATTTTTCTCCATGTTAAGAACAATGGAAAAAGTATCACGGAAGGGGGGTCAGAAGTTTCTGAAAAATATATCATGTAATTTGTGAATAGCCCCTCATTTATATCTATTTTATTACTTTATTTAAAAAATGTTTTTAAGCAACGAGATTAAAAAATAATTTGGTCTACTGCATATGTCGAAATCCAATAGACGCTTAAATAGCCAGTCGTCTAACCGTCGCTTTTTAGACGCCGGATACCTGGTACCTGCTCATGTTTGTCTGCTGGGCAGATGAAATCAGCCAGTCTGCACAACGACCGGTCAGTAGTCGATTGGGCTATTTAAAATTGTAAGCCATTAATAATTTAATTTATATAGTTATGTGATAAGAAGTTTCTTAGTACAAACTAATAATATGTCTTGTTTTCAGTGCTTTTTTATTAATGATAATCACATGTAAAATTGAAATATTTACAAGCATCACAGAAAAAGTAAGAAGAGATTATACCTTTTTTTTTTAACCTTTCGGTTTATTAATATTCTTTTTTTACAACAAGCTGAACTCATCTGATAACACCAATATCATAATAAACCAGCTTCAAAACAAGCTATTTTAGGTGGAAACTCGATCATTATAATAATTAATCAAACTATTCAAAATGCGTGCTAAAATTGTTAACCTTATGCTGAAATATCTGAAAATAAGCGAAAAATGAGAAGATAAATTAATATGTAAAATAATCAGCTATTTTATAAAAAGATTTGCAAAAATAGAATTAACGTTTGAATTTAAACTATACATAATTGTGATTACTCAGGGACCGCACTTAAATTAAGTAACGCATTATAGGCCCTCTCGACGACCCCTCCTCTCCCCTGTAACAAACCCTAACAAAATATTTCTACCCCTCCTCCCCTATAACTGTACGTAATTTTTATTTTCGAGAAATTTTTTACTAGTTGTTACTAGTAGAATTAGGAAGGGGGTCCTAGAATCTTATAATTCTTTTAATGTAGAATATTTTATAAAGGGAATAAAACATTTATTTTTGCCAAAATGTCAAAATTTTAAATTTATTAATTTATCTTAAACAAAAAAAGTATTTTCTACTATAAAAGATGGCTTTTCGAAAAATACTTCAATTTTCAAACTAAAAAGATAAATTCCCAACAAAAAAGTATCATTAGTTTATACTTCAATCAAAAAGATGAAACTTATTTAAAAAAAGAAGTTTATAACCAAAAAAGTCGAATTTTCAACATGTAACAATTTTTCAATCAAGAAAAAAAAATTTTATTTAAATTGTTGAACCTTCAAGCCGAAAGACGAATTTTTCTCTACAATTAAATTTTCAAACAAAAAATATGACATTTAGAAAAAAATTAATTACCAACGAAACTGATCCATTTTTACACAACAAAAATGAAATTTTAGACCGAGAAAATTATTTATTTACCAAAAAAGGAGAATCTTCAACTCAAAAAGATCAATCATAAAAAGAGGCTTTTTCACTAAGGAGTTAAAATTTTAATTAAAGATATGAATTTTCATCTAAAAATATAAATCTTAAACAAAACGATAATTTGTTAACAAACTGATTCAACACAATCTTTGAAACAAAATAGTTTAATACCTAAGCAAAGAAGATTAATTTTAACCAAAAAGTCGAATTTTCATTTAAAAAATTTAATTTCTGCGAAAACAGATGATTTTTTAAATGAAAAAGATAAATTTTGGAAAAACTAGTTCAGTTTTATGTTTAAAAAGATTTCAATTGATTTATCAGCAACGAAACATGAATTTTAAACAAAAGGTTAATGTTCTACGAAAAGAGTTACATTTTTAATCCAAAAAGACGAATTTTTTCAAAACAGTTGAATTTTCTTTAAGTACCGTAAAAGTACCGTCTCTTTTCGAAAATTGTTAAGGTTTCGAACAAATAATAAAATTATAACTAAAAAGATAATATTCAGGTGAAAGTCTTTGCCAATTTGCAAAAATTACGTACATGAGTAAAGGACCCCTCCCCCTTCCGTAACAAACGTTACAAAATGTCTTGACTCCCCCCACCCCTATTTAGCTGTTACGTAATTAAAGTACGGCCCCTTATAGTTATAGAGTTTTCTTCTAAACCAGAATTTTTAATAATCTGGTTTACTAAGTTATCCGTGTTGTCATAATAGTTCACCTTGGTATAACAAATGAACATAAATAACGGGAAAGATTGAAAAATTAAAAATAATTACCTTTTTTTCTGTGATGTTTGTTCAGTATCCAGGTGCGGAACTGGATCCTTTAAATTTGTATGAGTTTGTGTCCGGACTGGACTATTGCTAATATCGCCGCAAAAAATCAAAACCCCTGACTTTAGTAGAAGGCAGTTTCTCCGCAGGAAGAAATTTGAGGAGATTTTAATAACAATCACACGAATTCGCTAAGTTTTCTGAATAAAATTGTGTTTCTCTGATTTGCGCAAAAAATTATCGTTCAGAACTATTTAACGAAATACAAGTGAAAATGCTGTCATGAGGCCCATTGGTCGTTCACAAATGTTAACTTTCACATGACCCCAGAGCTAAGAATATGTTGACAACAAATTTGAAAATAATTTGGAGTGTCCCACATGTTTAGAGTGCAGTGTAGAGACCTTAAAATTAAAAAAATATATTAAAATGTCAGTTTTGCAACACAAACTCGTCATCTGAGGTTCCCCACTTGGGTCCATTATACTGACTCTCTTCTTACTAACTATTTTTCGCCATACTTTTCTGTCCTGGCATACTTCTCTAGCTTCTTTAACGTCCATGCATTTTTTCATGCAGGCTCTCGTGTT
>JAAAKG020093011.1:0-16233 GCA_010014905.2 Druon quercuslanigerum
ACTTTTTTGCGTTCGTCGCAATTCCCGAAACTGCTCACAGACCAACAAAAAAACCTTCGATTATAAATCGCTCAGGAAAATCTGGAAATGATCAATAGTGATGAAAAATTTCTTTAAAAGGTTATTACTGCTGACGAAATATGGGTTTATGGTTATGATCCTGAAACAAAACAACTATCTTCGCAATGGTAGCTTCCATCTGAGCCTCGGCCGAAAAAAGCCCGTCAAAGTCGAAGCAACATCAAGTCAATGTTGATTGTTTTCTTCAATTATGAGGGCGTTGTGCATCACGAATATGCTCCTACAGGCCAGACAATCAACAAAAAATACTACGCTGAAGTTCTGAAAAGATTGCGTGATGTAATCAGGAGAAAACGATCGCAACTTTGGGAAACCGGTGACTGGCTTCTTCATCACGGCAATGCTCCAGCGCACACATCAAACCTTGTGCAGCAGTATTTTTTGAAAGACAGTGTTTCGCAGCTCCGCCAGCCTTCATACAGTTCCGATATAGCTCCCTGCGACTTTTGGCTGTTTCCTCGATTGAAAATGCCGCTTAAGGGACATCGATTCGACGATACAGGGACTGTCGATATGAGCGTCTTGTTCAATCAAATGGGGATTAGTTTGAAGGCTGCCACCCGCGGATGTCGAAGAATAAATCAAGCGCCGAGAGATCAGAGTTGGTTGGATACTTTTGGGACAGCCCTCGTAGAATGAAGTTCGCTGCGTACGTTGCATAAGCATACCCGATGTAACACTGCACCTCACTTTTCTCACTGAGTGCATTTACTTGTTTCACTGCGTCTGCCCACTTTTTTTACTGTTGCCCGGCAACGTCGGTTTCAAACAACAAAAAGAAAAATGGCTCCTAAATGTGAGCATGAGGAAACTCGTCACAAAGTTTGCGCACCTTCTGGTCAGAAAATAAAAGTTTCTAATTATTCATCAGAATTTCATGCCACAGATAAAATCGAAGATCTTATAAAACTCTAAGTATTTGCGGCACATGTCACAAAACTTAAAGTGAAAGAGAAAATAATAATTTGAAAAGAGCTTTACCTCTCATGCCAAATTACGCAGATATGCAATTGACAAAACCAACTAGATCAAAAAATAGCATTTGCACTAGCTGCATTTGCACGCCTGCTTGAGAAACTTCTCATAAGAAAGCGCTGAGAGGAAGAGGAAAAGTTCGAAGTGCATCAGTTCATTGCCAACTTCAAAACCTAATGCTGTACATAAAACTGCGTCAACAATGAAAATTTGTAATACTTGTTTTCAGTACGTACGAAGAGGTAAAAATCGTCAATGCTTCACCCATACTAAACATGTAAGTAATGTAATAAAACTAATCAAAAAACTTTCTGAAAGTCAACAAGAAAAAATAACCAGTAGAAAAAAGGCCTATCGAAAACTTTAAAAAAAATCGAACCCACTACAAGATCCCGAAATATATGAGGGTGTGGGATATTTTTTATAGGACCTTACATCGCTACTTTCAAAGATATGGATAAGATTGTGTCTTCTTGTTTTTCAGTAAAAAAAGTTACCACAAATTTAGATGATAAACTTAGTGAATTAAGGAAAGCTTTTAAAAGTACACAATTATCTGAAACGCTTAAAATCCACGTATTTTTAGAATATTTAAAAAATGGTTTAAAGTGTTTGAATAATGTAGAATTTTGATTATGGTCTGAGCAAAGGTGGAGAGTCAATTCATAGAAAATTCATTAAAGTTTGAGAATTAAATATCTAGATCTGTAATTAAATTGATTAAATTACAATTATAATCGTTATTTTAAAAAAACAAATTGTTTATTTAATTGTATCTATTGTATGTTGCTAAACTTCAGATATTCTTATTATGGTTGAAAATAAAGTCTTTAGTTTTATTACATATTCCTAATAACACATTTTAAATATTAAAAATATAATAAAAATATAAAATAATAATAAAAAAAACAAAAAAAAGAAAAGCGTCATACCACCACGTCCACGTTCGCATATTTTATAATTGGGCAATAATTTTCTGTTAAGGAATTTTATTTTTCTGAACTTTTCATTCGTCCCTTTATGGGAGTTTTAAGATTATCTAAATAATATATTTATTATTAATAATAATATTTAATCAAAGGTTTCCAGATGAAAAAGCATTTCTCAAAATTCCTGCTAATGTTAAGACTGATTTTTCATTTAAAAAATATTTAGAAAAAAATTTAGATGATTTTAAGGCAATTTTTTTAATTTTTTAAAATTTTAAGAAATTTTTTGAAAAAATTCGAATAATTTTAATATATATTTAGAAGGTTTACAATTAGTTTCATCTGCATTAATATCAGATAGTTGCGGTTTTTCTGAAAGGTTTAACTTTGATTATTCTTTTTAGTTACGAATAATAAAAATAATAAAAATAAAATAAAAAAAATAATAAATGACAATTAAAAAAAAACATATTTTTTAAACATTTATTGCTTTTTGTGAATATATATTTCTAAAATAAAATATATATTTAAAATATTCCTTAAATTTACTTTGAAGAAGTTACTCAGAGCCTTTCTGTTTAAATTAATATTAATATTTATTATTTGTTTCTAACTTGCATTGCTTATTAACTCACTACATAAAAATGTGACAAAAAGTTATTGTTAAATAATTATAAACAACAATAAATTGTTGAAATAATTATTTTTTTATTTGAATTCAGTATTAATAATGTATTGAGTTAGTGAAAAGTTAACATGAACATTTGACAAAAACTGAAAAATTTATGAAAAAGCTGCAATTTTGAATCATTATTATAAGAGAATATTATTAACAATAATTGTAAATTATTTAAACAATAAACAAATAAGTAATAATTAGCGACAAAAACACGCAAAACAAATTTTAACAGTTATGGGGTTTTATGAGATCCTATAAAAAGACTTATAGAAGCGATACCTAAAAATTATTATTGTATTCGTATTCTATGGCTAATTTTAGAGCGAAGTGTTGAGTGTTAACTCGATTTAGCTAAAATAGACGGTGCTGTATAAAATAAAAAAAAAAACATATTTTGACTGATGCGAAAAACGTGCTAAACTTCATGGGACTTGCACCATCTCTATATATTATTTTTTAAGGCAATCTGCATGATCATCAGATGTAGTTACTATCACCAGTGTAGATATCATTCCTTAATCTGTGAAAACACAAATCAACACCATTTACCAAGTTAATTCTTCAAATAACAAAAAAAAATTACCGTTATTTCTGACTTTAAGGAAAATAAATTTTTTAAATTTAAAAATTAAATCTTTTCTGAAAAAAGATCTACTTACTTCGCTTTGCTGGGAATCAAATCACAGACTTCCCGATTGGTGGTTCGGTGCTTTTTTAAATAAGCTATTAAAGAGCATTAGAGAAGAAGTTTTTTTTTTACGAAATATGAAGTTGGCACAGTGATCTTAAAGTTGGCCGCCTGCTTCCGGCTGGAAAAATTCTGCCCTTGGCTGTAATCTGGCGCGTGATTCAAAATCGATTAAATTAATTTAGATTTTAAATCGCGCGCCAAATTTTGACGAATAGCAGAATTTCTTACTGTGGAGATGGCGCCACTGCTTCCTTGTACTAGCCTCCTTACAGGCATTAACCTTTAAAGAAATATGGTTAACGTCGAAACGATATTCACACCCTAACGTGAATACAATCCATATTCTTTCGATGACGTCATTTTTCTACTCCCTAGGGAGTAGAATGTACTTTTTACTCACTCCGTGAGAAAAACGGAGTTCCGGGCCCGCTCCACAGGCATGAAAATAGGCCGAAATCATGGGGGGCGTTATAAAAAATATTTTCTCTCAAGTAGCTATTTATCTTTAAAGCAAAAACTATAAATTAATAAAGAGGAATTTCGCAAAGCACGAAAAAAATGAACCAATCAGGCTAATGGGATAAAAAAGCATCTAAACACTAGACACAAGATATTAATACACCATAAGAGACATAATTTTTCTGTATCTCTAGCTTGGGGAAGGAAAATGCCTAGCACGGTAAAAACTTGTTGGTTGAAGGTAGGAAGAGTGAATGCATTCGCAAGTTTTAAGGTATAGAAAAGCACATAATAAATAATAACATGACGTTGATCCTTCGACAATAAAGCCATTTAGCATTGTATGGTGTGCGATTGACACTAAGGCATCATTTTTCATACTCGAATCGACAATTTTTTTCCACAAGTGCGAGACCGCTATAATAATGCGTCGACGGGTCTTTTCTATTGGGAAAATCACTTTTCTCCTCAGATTTGACGAGTCAGCGGTACGAATAATCGCGGCCTTTGCGTTTGCCATTTTCACCCTTCGAGATAAATGAACCACAGAGTTTCCAGGGGTGCCACGATTATACCCCAGTCACGTGGGGTGTGTACGAACCGATAGAATAAGTAGGACACACTGGGAACTTATTATATGAATTTTGTTACATTAAATTACGTATAGTATCCTTTTTTATTCATTTTGTCGACATATTGAATTTCAGTAAAGGAAACTGCTTCGGGTTCAAATAAAATGCATAAGTTATTGTTATTTCCACCCTGGAATTAGGATATGAAAGGCAGAATACGTTGGTACTTTTAATATTATTTTAGGATTTGCCCTAACTGGGAAAACAGGAAAACCCAGGAAGCAGTCTAGAATTTTTAAGAACGGGGAAAAGCCGGAAATTTCAATGAAAACCGTAAATATTTTATTTTAAAACCGGGTTCATCAAATCACAAAATTGAGACACTTTCTCCTTTTTTGTTTTTATTGCTTTGATGAGATTCGGACCTCAAACAGACTAAAAAATTTCTAGAAAATAATCCTAATATTTTAATTAGTAATTCAGACAAAGGTAATATTTCAGTAGCTATGAATAAAGATGAGTATGAGGCAGATTTAACCCTCATGTTGTCAGACAAAAAATTGCACAAACAATTATCTAAGGACCCTACACACGAAACTCAAACTAAAGTCAATGACCTGCTAAAATATTTGAACAAAAAAGATTATATAAACAAATTGACAGCTGCCTCTCTGAAAGCCAATAATTTCAATCCTTCCCGATGTTATGGACTAAGACAAATTCACAAAGACCCCAAGCAGCTCAGACTGATTGTTTCATTCTTAGGCAGTGCAACTTACAACCTCGCTTCTTATTACAAGTCCATAATTTCTGGAAATATAATTCCTCCAATATCAAGAGTAAAAAACAGTTTTGAATTCAAAAACAAAATTAAAAATGTCACAATCCTACCGGGGTGTAACATATTTTCACAAATGTACCTATTGGTCTCGCGATTGTTGCTATAAAAGAGAGATGGCCACAGATCCAAAAAAATGTAAAAATGCCAATGACACAGTTTCTCAAATGATTACACACACAAAAATTCGGCTTTTCAATGGGTTCTCCACTCTCGCCCATTTTATCAGATATTGCTATGGACGATTTAGAAAAAACATGCTTAGCTTCCCTTCCAAAACGGTTATCGGTCTACTTCCATTACGTAGACGATATTATTGCTGCTGCTCCTGCTGATCAAGTTCAAACAATTCTGAACACTTTTAATAATACAATCATAATTTAAAATTCACTCTTGAGGAAGAATGAGCCAATGGAATCAGCTTTCTGGACGTCCTAATAAAAGGGAAGGTGATCACCTAAAGACAGACTGGTATCAAAAACCAAACACTTCAGGTCAATGCCTCCATTATTTTTCACACCATCCACATTAATATAAAGTTAACGTTATAAACAATTTTGTTGATCGAGCGATAATAATTATCCTCTTCCCTTTATTAACACAGTCATCAAACGCAGATTGCATAAAATACAGCAAGTAAATACAGAAACAGTGAAACAGATCCAGCTTGTCACAAATGACACAGCCTGCACGCACACACTCAACAATGCCCCCTCGCAAAGCACAGCAGCAGAACACGACATTAGAGTCACTCAACAAAATCGCTACTTTCCATTACCCACAGTACATGAACTATCTGAAAAAAATATCCAGCATTCACAAACCCTTTCACATAAAACCTGCATTCCGTAATATTAACGATCTAACACCAATTTTTAAATCAAAAAAAGATCCTGTTCCCCATGAAAAAATGTCTAATGTAGTCTACAGTACTCCATGTAATAACTGTGAGGCAGTATGCATTGGTACAACAAAACGGCCACTCCACATACGTATTAAGGAACACACGAAAGACGTACAAACCGGTTTGATTTTGACGAAACAAATATTTTGGAAAAAACGGAACATTATAATAAGCGAATGGTTTTAGACATGACCCATATAGTTAGCAATCCTCTTGCAGTGAACCAAAGAGCTGACACCGATAATTTATCCACTTTCTATTTCCTTCTTTTAGAAAATAGCAAATTTTTATCTCTGCTATTTAATATCAAATCAATATAGCCTAATAAATGTTTCATCTCAATTTACATAAATTAATTAATTTAACATGTAACATAAACTGTAAATAAAACAAAAAAATCTAATATTAAATTTCTTTTTACTTCAATGATAATTAAACAAAAAATATTCAAATCAATAAGTTTATGATAATATAAATTATAATAATAACCATGTGAGACCTCAATCGCTGACAAACCACACAGTTTTCACTCAGTTTTTAGTGAACATCGACTTGCAAATCTTGCATTTCTCTCTTGAGGAGGAAAAACCCAAAACGCGTCATTATGCCAAATAATTGGTACAAATTCTTTGAGGTTAGTAATGACATTATTAGACTACTTCTAAATAATTAAAATGCATTTGTTCAGTCCTGAACAATTTTTATATTTCCAAGAATTTTATACGAAAGTGAAAACTTTTACTCTTCGTATGGTATTTTAAAAATGCCCGTTTCCATAAGGATTTTATTACCAAAAAAATATTAACCATTACAATTGCATTCTTTATTTTATTTACAACAGGACGGACTTAGACTTAAGATGATTTTGGAAACTTTTACCACTTTAATCCGTCTAGTTACACTCAGGTGTCTATATTTTTTATGATGTTTTGTGGTACTCTTTGAATAACCAGGCAACCCTGGGCCTTAAGCCCTCAGATACCGAGTATCGTCTTCGTGGGTTTTCCCCCGGGGATTTCCAGTTCGTCTCTTTCCGACTGCGATCGGAAGTTAATGGCCGCTTCTACGCGAAAGCCGAAATAGGCAACCGGAAATCTTCGAAAGTAACCGAATGCGTCTTCGTGCCAAATTTACATGGCTCAGAGACACTGGGTCAGTGTTATAAAACAGATTTTCATTATCTCTCCTCAAGATGCAGCTCGTTGCATCGAGTCATCACAGCCGTATAAAAATGTAAACTTTTATTGTAAATACTTCTCCATTATTAATTTAAAAAATTAGAATTGACACCCAACATTTTGGTCCTTCGAGCCGGATCTTTTACAACACTGTTTCAACAGACATCAAATTTGGATGCATATAGATGAATCTTTAATTCAAAATTTTAAATTTCCGTACACAAATTTATTAAAAATAACAATAATAAATGAATAAATAAAAATAAAATATAAATAAAAAAGTTTTTCATTAAAGAAACATTTCCTTTTTTTAAAATATATTTTTTAATGGAAAAAGTTTTTTTTCTCAATAAGTAACTTTATAACAGCGATATTTATCACTTAGCTGCGTCTGTCACCAATTTAAATATTTTTTACCAAATTAAATCACAATACAATGGTTAAATAATAACTTGCACTTTAAAGAACACTTTAAAAATTATTGCCAACTACAGCATTTTTGATAATCTAACATTATTTCTCAGCCATAAAAAATTGGGTTGAATTTTATTTTTCGTATAACCAGATAAAAAATTTAAAAATAACAAACTAAACATTTTTGTACTTTGCTAAAATAAAACAATGTTTTAGGATTACTGCAAGATTTATCAATATTTATAATTAAAATTAAATCAAATTCAAATTTAATATTACGTAATTTTATAATTTTATATCTGAGATATTAATCACAGAATAATGCTTTCAAATATTAAACTGCGTACCTACAAGATATCATTTATTTTTCACAGATTTAATAAAAGTCACTGTTGAGGGCCACCATTGTGTGCCGAAACGTTTGAAACAACTTAATTAGTTTCAATTCACCTGACCCTAAAGCCAACAACTTACATCAACAATTTCTACAAAATTTTTTTGAAAAGATTATATTTGTGTTTTGCATTAAAAATTCTACAAAAACAACAATTTAACTTTTGCAAAGAAGTTTAACTTTGAACCAAGTAGTTAATTTTTGTTAATTAACATAAGAATATGTCAAAAAGTTTGTCAAGTTTTTTTCTTTTCTACCACATTGTTGACTGTTCAACTAAAACTATGAATCTTTATAAAATAAAAACCAGAAAATATGAGTTCTAAACGAATCATATAAAATATTTACATTTCAAATAAAAAATAGTAAGTTTTAAGCAAAAAAAAAACAGATTTTCAACAACATAGTTCAAATCTGAACCAAAGATATATATTTTCTACTAACATGAGGAAACTTAGAAAAAAACGAATTTTCAACTAAGTAGTTCAAAATTAAAAAAAAAACATAATTTTTAACCAAGAACGTTAATTTACTTTCAAAAAAGATAAATTTTCGACAAAGTCCATCATTTTTTAACTAAATAGTTGAATTATCAACTAAAAAAGATACGTTTTAACTAAAGATGAAAAAGTTTAATTTTCATTAGAAAAGTAGACAGATCAATCACGAATCAAAAAATATTTGTTTGACAAAGTATTTTAACTTTGAACCAATTAGTTGAATTTTTGACAAAAAGTATGACATTTTCTTAAAATAGTTTCAGTTTTAAACAAAACAAATCATTTTCGTATTCTACAAATAAAAAAAAATTATTAAATAAAATAAATGAATTTTGAACCAAGTACTTGCACTTTTAACAGAAAAGCTAATTCTCAGTCCAAATTTTTTAATTTCTACCAAATTGTTGACTGTTCAACTAAAGTAAAGAATCTTCAACGAAAAAAAGTTTACAAAGTATTTCAACTTTGAACCAAGTACTTGAATTTTCAACTGCAAAATAACAATTTTCAACAAAAAATAGAATTATTTAACGTAAAAAATGAATTTTTCACAAATTTTTTGAACTTTTAACTAAGAAGTTAAGTTTTAGACAGAAAAGTGGCTAGTTAATAAAATAGCTGCAGTTTTATAAGAATAATTAAATGGTTTAACAAATTAGTATAACTTTTTACCAAGCAAGATGTATTTCGAACAAAAAATATAATAGTCGTCGTTTCAATCAAAAAATTAACTTATATATTTTTATTTTATGTAAATATAATTTCGCAGGGCCATCTTTCGAAAAATTTGCAAAATTTGTGAAAATTTATCATAAGGAAACACATTAAACGTTATCTACATTGGTAAAGTTACTTCCACTGACATCTATATTCATTCTGAAAGCTGCCTAATTTAATTACTTGGTCGGTATCAAAGATGAAAAGTCGCAAGTTCTAAACAATCAAAGAAATTTAAAAAATCAGATCAGAGGTCAAAGGTCAAAGTTCAGAATTCAAAGATCGAAGGTGCGAGGTTATAAGGAAAAAGGGTTCGGAAGAGACAGGAAAAGCGAATCGATTACGACACAATCTAAATTGCTCGGTAAAAGTAAAAAGTAAAGTTGAAAAAGGTCAAAGGTAAGAAGTCATTGTTCAAAGGTTAAAATTCAAAGGCCAAGGATAAGAAGTCAATGATCAAAGGTGAAATGTCAATGGCTAAAGGTGAAATGTCAATGGCCAAAGGTGAAAAGGCAATAATCAAGGTTGAGAAGTCAGTGGTCAAGGTTAAAGGTGCAAAAATAAAGGTGAAAGGTCAGAATTGAAAGATAAAAAATCGTGAGTCAGAGTTGTGAGGGGCTCTCGTTCTTTTTTATAAATCAGACTTGTCGAAAAAATCTTTTGAGCCAATTTGAGGTTTGTTTTGCTGAAAATGTCCTAGATAAATATTATACATTTTTAGGCAAGAAATGCTATGATTTTCAATTGTTCATGTAAATCAGGAAGCACATACTAGAGATGGCTTGGTTCTGTGATTACTCCAGGTGTAATTTATAGCTGCGAACTACAATCTCTCCTGTTCTGTAGCAAAGGGTTAACTGGGTCTTACTCTGTGACGCCTATAGGTCTTGAGCACTAAATTTCGCTTCACTATACTTACACCATGTACCATATATCATATAACTTAAATTAATTATCATGCACCACACGCATCACACCCCAGTAATATATAGCTGAAAATCGAAAAGTTGACTATATCATGTTCCTGATATATTATAGACCTATGATATGGAGGAATAATTGTCCTAATTACAGGGGCTTATTAGGCACACTTTTTTCAATAATATTCTATCTGTAAATTATTTTTACATTACTTAATATCAAAGTCAATAAAACAAATTATATCTATTACAAGAATCTAATTGGTAAATAGAACCATATTTTGTAGAAAGAATTGAAAAATTAGAAGAGATATTTTTTTCTTGTTTCCAACTATAGTTTCAGAGTTATAATCACTTTTTAAATGGGTCTTTTATCATCTGGTAACAAAATCAGGTTTTTAGTAATTTTATCGCCACAGATTGTAATTTCCACATCTGAATTGAATAATAATTTAAGGTCGGCAATACAAAAATGGATAATCAACAAAATTGGAATTTTTCAGTGGAGCGAAAAAATGTTTTTTTAAACCAAGATCGTTCATTAAAAATAAGACAAAAGCTACATTCGAGATGATGTGTTCACGATTCAAATCCAAAAAAAATTAGTTCAGAAAATATTTTCCAGTTTCGAGGAAATAGATGTGTCAGTTGACAATCTCAAAGTGACACTGACCTTAAAAAAGTATAGGCTAGGCTGCGGATTGCGATAAAAAAATTTAATATTCAATTTAAATAAAAAATAAAAACTTACTCCTACGATATTGAGTTTTTGAATAAGGACAAAAAGTTCTTATAAAAAAGTGAACCGATTCTGAGTAAACAGTCCATCAATTTTGAAGTTACAATGTAAAAATTTTTTAAAATCGGTTTGCGGAAGCGATTGAAAATCGAATTTTTGACAAAAATAAATAACCTACTCCCGAAAGACAGAAAAGCTAGATAAGAATTAGAAATGTTTGATACAAATAAATTATTCTGTTACGAAAAAATAAAAATTTAGTGTGACGATATCGCACTCAGCATCGTAAAGAGAAGAAACAAATTATTACTGCGCTAAAAGAACTCGCTTAAGTTTTTACTAAAATTTAAATTATATTTTTTATTACTTTTGTTAAAAAATAGGAAATCGAACAAATCTTTTTATCACACCCTGTATCGAGAAGTGAAAATTATTGAATTCATGAAGTCAGTTAAAAAGAAAAATAATCAATAATTCTCTTATATTTTCGAATTTAGGGATTATTTCAAATAAACTTAAAGTAATATTTTACTTTTATTATAATGTTTTGCTGCACCAAAATGACTTCTAAACGTTTAATCTCAATGAAGTGACTTAAAAATATGAAACTAATTGAGGTTTTTATTAAAGTTAATATGCATAATTAAGTTTCAATGCAAAAATATAATAAAAATAAGAATGATTAAAATAAATAAGACACGTAAAATTTCATGAAATCTACTTATACTTCCTGAAACTTTGAAAAAGTTATTAAAATATCTTAAAAGCCTTTAAATCCTCTTAAAATCATTGATATCATCGTGGTCATATTTTACGAAATTATAGGAAATTCTATAACACCGTACCAAATTTTTTAAAAACATTAAAATTTAAAAATATTATTTATTTAATATTTATTATAAATAAATTATACATTATTAAATTTTTTTTAAATTTTCTCTTTAAATGATTAAAAACTTTGGAAATGCCTTCAATACTTTTAAATCTGCTAAAAATTCTTGAGAATTCATGGAAATGTTTTAAAATATTTGAAATCCTTTGAACCCTTTCAACATAACATAAAATAAAATAAATAATATTATTCAAGAAAATTCTTCAAAACCGCATATTAACTGAAATATTTGAAATTATTTTCAAAGTTGTAATATCCTAAAAAATCCCTTAATTTTTGTAAAATGGTTTGAAAATTATAGAAATATTATAAAATGTTAACAATTTTTAATATGATTGATATCCCTTGAGAATCTTTTAAAATCATCCCACAAAAATCCTTTGAAATCTTTAAAATTCTCCGTTGATCCTTCAAGTCTTAATAAATACCATAGAATCTTTTAAACTCTATAAAATGTTTTAAAATCCTTATAAAGTTTAAAAAATAATTTACCGTCCCATAAATTTAGTATTAATCATTAGAAACCCTTTATGAGCCCTTATTGCTTCTAAGAAAATACTTAAAAATCCCTTAATCGCTTCAAACTATTAAAATCCTTGGAAATTCCATTAATTTTTTTAAATCTCTTGAAAATTCCTTGAAATATTTTAAAATATCCTAAAATGTCTCATATCCTCTAAAATTTTCAAAAGCTCTTGAAAATTCTTTGAAATCTTTAAAAAAATTAAAATTCTTTTAATCATATTAAAATTTTTTTTAAATCTTTTTAAATGCCATACATCTTTTAAAATACTTCCAATCCTTTAAGGTCTTTTGTAATCCCTTAATATTTTGTAAAGCACTTGGAATTTTCGACCTTGGTCGTAAATATTACATTTGCATATATTTTTTTACTAGATCTTATTTTCAGTAGTCAAATTAAAAACGTTCATATTTTTTTATGAATTATTTATTGTTTAAATAATCTTGATTTATTTACACAACACGTTTTTCTAATTTTTCCTTAAATTAACGATATCCTCACAGCGAGATAAACTAATTAGAAGATATGAAAAATTAGTTTGTTCGATTCAATTTTCTGGTGATTATTTAAACTTATTTAAATTTATACAAATTTGATTTGTTTTACCTTTTTTTGACAAAATATTGTAAATATAAACCTTTTCTGAGTGACATGAATTAATTAGTGTGAATAGAAAATCAACACGATAGATTTTTTAAAATTTGTTAATAATTTTTAATTTTTTATAAATTACTCAACATTTGCTATTCCTAAAATAACATTTTTATTTACTTATCCGCCATTGTTTGAATTAGTTTTTTTGTTTTCTTTCTTTTAATTTTTCTGAATGACATTAACTAATTAGTTAATTGGTTTTTTTTTAATTTTCGATTTAAACCAAATACTTAAAGTAACTGAGGGTCTAAATTTTGTCAAGAAAAATTGTTGTAACAAATTAAAATTGTTTGAAAAAAATGGTTAAAATAAACTTTTTTTGAGTTGAAAAATCTACCATCATAGTTTTGCATAGTAATTCATGTCGCTCAGTAAAAAACTACTCTTTGTTTGAAAACTTTGTTATTATGTTGAAAATTAATTCTTTTAACTGAAAATTGCAATAATTGATTTTTGGTTAAAAAATCATATTTTTTATTAAAGATTTAACAACTAGGTAAAAAATTCATATCTTCCGTTGATAATAATTAATACTTTTGGTTAATAAATCGACTTTTTGTTTGAAAATCAACTTTTTGTTTGAGAATTAAACTCTTTGGTTAAATGCTGAACTCTTATCTTGTAAATTATTATTTTTTGGTTGAAGATTCATTATTTCATTTGATAATTCAACTACTATGTAATTATAAGTAATGCTCGTTAAATACTCATTAAATATTCGTTAAATACTCGTATATGTTCGTTTCAAAATTTTTACTGTTTTGTGCAAAATTTATCTGTTTGTATTAAATATCAACATTTTGGTAAAAAATTAAACTATTTGGTTTAAAATCAACTTTTTTGGATGTTTGTTTTTTGGTGTAAAATTAATTTTTTTATCTAAAAATGCAGCTATTTGAAATTATCGGTACCCTCTCACCGAGGTGAATTAATTAGATAATATAGAAAATAATTTTTTATGTTCAATTTGCTGTTAATTGTTTGAACAATTTTTTATTATTTAAATATAACTATTATTAGAAAAAAGTCGAAAAAGTGCAGTTTTTGACCACTTTTCAACAAAATGAATAGAATTCTTTTATTTCTGGTCTTTTTACCACTTACCCTTAATGCTTTGAACAATTTTCCATATGTTTTAATAATTGTTTTTCCCAATTATAAAAAAATCTACTAACCTTGAGTGACGTGGTCTAATTATATTTTATAGGAAATAAAGACAATCAATTTACTTTACTTTGAATTGTATTGAATAAATTTAACTTTTGAATGCAATAAGGTATTTTCGATTTGAATTTGGTTTTTGTCAAAATAAGTTGTTAACAAATAAAAATTGTTTATAAAATTAAAGCTGAGAGTAAAATGTTTGAACATAGAAGAAGCTACTGGAATTTGTTGAAAAATTTATAAAAAAATACACTTTTCTGCCTTATTCCAGACAAAAGTTACTTTTCTCCAGCAAAAAAATATTTAAACAATGGGAAATAAATAAAGTGAATCGCACATGTTGATTTTTAATATTCAATAATTATTTAAGCTACTCAGAGGTTCTAATTTTTTTAATTTATTAAAAAAATTGTTAACACAAATGGAAATTGTTTAAAACATGGTAAATAAGAGCAAAACATACCAAACATGTCAGAATTGTTTCAATTCTTTTAGAAAGTACACTTTTTTGCCTTATTTATGTCAAAAGCCACATTTAAACAACGAGAAATTGTTTTAATAATTAAAAACAAATTTAGTCGACTGTGCCGATTTTTTATATTATCTAATTAGTGCGTCTCGTTGTGAAAGTATCGATAATTTGCGAAAAAATATGAAAAACATATCGTTTATATAAATTAAAATGACTTAAATAGTTTATAATTAATAAATAATAAGAAGCGTAGATATTTCGGGTTTCAATCGTGTACAAAACTACTAATTTTGCCGAGTTTTCGTGAACATTGCAGTTCACTTCTTCAGGGCTGACCTGAAACTGAGGTATCAGGTTATGTTTTTCTTATGTATACTCTTTACGATGCCTGCGATTGGCCAGAGCGCCCCACCATGGAGGCAGGACATTTGACTAATCCCAACGGATTAAAGATCTTCAAACCGAGAAACAAAAAATTTAATTCGACAAATTACTTCCAGTAAGGCGTACAGAACTAACTAATACAGTAAAAAACATCGCTGACCATCCTCTTAGCAACGAAATGATTTCAGTTTTATCAGAAGGACACAATTTTGCAGTAGCTCCCTCCAAAATCCCGAAAGAAGAAATAATCAGTAATTTGTATTCAACAATCTATACCCTTCCACCTGAAAAAGAAAATGACATACGGCGAAGGATGGCTTACATTTTTCGCCAAGCCCAAATGCCCTCCTCAAATTTAACAAAATAGGAAAAAATCGCAATTAAAGAAGTCAATAAGAATAAAGAAATTATAATATTACCTGAAGATAAAGGCAACACAACGGTAATAATGAATAAAGAAAACTATAATAACAAAATCATGGACCTTCTAACTGACGATACATACAAAAAACTTAAAAAGGACCCCATAAAAACAATAGTCAGCAAAACAAAAACCCTTCTAAAAAACACTAAACTTGATAGAGAAACAACATAGAAATTAATACCTACTAATCCCACCTCTCCAAGACTTTACGGAGCTAGCACGCTTCCTCGCCAATAAACTGAATCCTTTCACAGGAAACTCTGCTACCCACATCCAAAATTCGTTTGACTTTATCAAAAAGATACAACAGATTCGCATTCAACCCCAAGAAAGCATAGTGAGTTTCGACGTAAAATCTCTCTTTACGAAAGTACCAATCTCTGATACAATTGATATTATTAAATCCTTTGCAAACTTCCCCTCCGAGCTTATACCTTTGATAGATCACTGTCTCAATAATACATACTTCTCTTTTAACAACCAATTCTATGAAGAAACCTGAGGAGCAGCAATGGGATCTACAATATCACCTGTAATAGCCAACAACTTTGTGGAACATCTAGAAACAAAAATCTTCAATCAATCCAAGCTTAAACCGGAATTTTGGTTCCGTTACGTGGACGGCACCTTTGTCATCTGGCGACGTGGACTAAATGAACTAAATAAGTTTTTCGATTTCACCAATCAATTACATCCTAATATCCAATTCACCATGGAAATTGAACAAAAC
>JAAAKG020093022.1:0-16233 GCA_010014905.2 Druon quercuslanigerum
ATGTATGTATGTATGTATGTATGTATGTATGTATGTATGTATGTATGTATGTATGTATGTATGTATGTATGTATGAAGGAGCAAGACTTACCTGATAAAATACCAATGGTAAGATCTCGTAAATATTGTAAATCAAGAATAGGAAAATCAGGAGCCACATTTTGTTGAAGTCGAACCCACAGAGCGCGTCTCATGCGTAGATTTTCAAACTCTACAAGCGCTTGTAATACGTTTGGAGTTTGGCTTTTCCGAATAATTTCTCTTGTATGTTCAACTGTTGCTCCTTCCATAATTATTGTGGCAGCGATAGAATAATATTAGTGCAGGTGATGTAGATGAGGCCTAATAATTGTTCCTTCAAAGAATTTGAATATGCAGCGAAAATGTCCATTCCTAGCCTCAACGATTCATCGAATCTTCGTTACCATCCGAGACATATTATCATATTCAGTAGATAATTGCTGTTGTCCATTCTGGATACCGGCATCCAGCAAGTGATTCCAACGCCCTCTACCCATGGCACGGCATCCCTATATCCTCTGTAAATCAAGAAAATATCTCCATTTTGAAACCACCCCCTCATAGCATTAACCTCTCTCTCGTACTCTCTTTCCAAATCACTGCATCATTGTTGTGAAAATCCGAATAGTAGGGTCCCAATACAGACAATATAAAGCCATCCGGAGCAACAATCGTAGTAGATTTTAGCAAATGTCGATGTTTGTGCTGGGAGAACGACTGTCTTAAAATAAGAAAATTGCTACTTTTCTGAGTGTATGTATAGGTACAATCCACTGCAACAATGGTTTTTGGTGTCTGCGGCTCTGGATTATAGAGTTCATTTGCACATTCCGCAACGTGTTTTTCGATGTACATTTTCCTGTGTATTGCTTGGAATCCGACATTCTGAGGAACAAACCTATGGTGCAAAGATTCTCCCACTTTTGATATAACCAAGCTGACGGCGGCTCTACTTGGGTGTTTAAATATGACTTTAAAAAAGTCACCCGATAATTCTTGCAAAAATATCTGTAACTCTTCTCCTTTCATTACATATGTTCGATTAACTGATCTGAGACCTTCCACAATTAATCTCGGGAAGCATCCCTTTTCGTCCAAATGATGTGCACAACTTCTAACATTATCCGGAACATAAATGTTACGAAAAAGAAAAATGTCTACCCTACACTCAAACGGTTTACTATCAATCTTTAATGCTCTGTAGCGTCAAAACGGCGCATAGGATTAGGTTTTGGAATTAACATAATTTGTTCAGGAACAAAAGATGTTCCAAATGGCAAAATTTGAGCCAATTTCACGGAGAGCCATTTTCAGTGTATTGAGTGCGGGGTCCTTACCCCTATAAAAATTTCAATTTCAATGAGAATTAGAAAAGCTATATACTTTGGTAAATTTTGAAAATGTTCAGAAAAATAGAACAAATATATTTTTCTGATAGAATAGCAAATGATATTTACATTAATCACTAGATATCAAATATATTTAGAAACCATCTCAGTTAAATTTTTCCATTAGACAAAAATTCAAGAGTTTTTTCAAAATTTGAATAAAAATATTTTATGAGTTTCATAAATTTTGGTCAAATTTTCTCGTACCTGGGTGAAAGACTTGCATATTATCATAATGACATTTTTAATTTTAATAAAAATTGAAGAAGTTATATAATTTTCCAAATTTTCAAAAAAGAAAAAAAAATTGTTTACAGATTAAGAATTATCAATCCAAGTTTCTGCTAGATATGAAATATATTTATTTCTAAACTATTCATAGAAAACTTCTTAACTAGACAACAGTTCAAAAAGTTGGATCATTTTCAAAAATCTTCCATTTTTGTTTTTAACAGATGCGTAAGTTTAAAGCGTTGTTTTAAGTAGATTTGAACAAGTTTTACAAATTATCTTGATGAAGTTTTTCAATTTCACACCAAATATCCAGCGCGAAGCTCGATAATTTCGATAAGCTCCTGACATTGATGTTAGAAAGAACAAAAATACGTGGTACTGCAATTTAAATTCGAAAGTTGCTACTTGTACTAGCCTTGGCCGTCGCTCATGTCATTAACAATACTGACGACGAAGTTTGGCAAATGGTACGACACCTCCGGCAAATCGGTTCTTTTGTCTTTGCTTTAGCTTTTTCTAATGTTTGAACGTGTTTGCTTAAGGAATTCATAGATGAGTATTCATTTCTAAGATGGAAGTGTTTCCCGGGCGTTAAACTACGTTCAAAGCATTATTACTTTGTACATATGATCTAATGCATCAGTTCGATGCATTGAAAAACGTGTGCAGGTCCATCCCGAAAGCAAGCATAAATTTTTTTAAATCATGCTAAACACACTCAAAACTTTGTAAACGTTACAAAAACAGTAGCCGATAGGCACCATCTGATGGAACCAATGCATAAGTTCAGTGGCTCCACTGTGCCTACCCACGAAGGCGCAGTATACAGTTTCAACAATTTTACTGAATCTGAGGTTTTAAAGATTAAAAAGCTTCGTGAAGAAAATGCTGAATTATTTTACTACCCAGGTGTTAGTGTGCTTTATCAGGAAAACACGTGCGTTTAATTTGGGATGAGTGAATTCGTTAACTCGATCATTAACAGAATTATATCGATTTTAATTCATAAAAGTCGTGCGATTATACATTTCTTAGCCTTCTCAGCCTAGACTGGGTGTATTTAAGGGTTAAGTAAGCATTTGGAGATTGTTTAAGAGTTCTCAAAACCCGATAAATACGATAATGTTGCAAAAGGTTTTTTAATTTTCTCATTCATTGCTTTACTATCGCCTGATCCATTGCCCTCCAATCAGGTCCGGTATTCCTGCCCAAATAAGAACTATAATCCAGATTTGTACAAATTTGAAGTGTGTGAGTAATAAGTACATACGGGAATTAACAAGGTTGTTTCAGATTACCAAAAAAATATGTACCCCGACAAATTTTGATAATATTATGCCTATTTATTAATGATAGAGATTATTAAAACATGACAAAATTGTATTCTGTCACTCATACTTAAAATCGTTCTAATTTGATTACTCACCACATCCAAAATCTTAAATCAAAAACGAAAAGTTTAATTTTGAATCATTTTACTTTACGGTACCAGCGGAAATTCAAGACAGTAATTTTTCACAATTGTAAAATAGCTACATAATAAGTGCAAAAACTTCCACAAATATCATATATTTTTTTGTAATTAATTTCAGATAAAATTCAGGACGATTAATTATTTTTGCAATAACTGGTATAATTCATTATTCTTTAACTTAAATAGTTATAAAAACGTTTTTCTAAAAAACATAAAAATGAAGTTAAAATGATTTTTAAATTCTTTAGCAATCTGAAAAAGTATTAAAACACGCAATTGACCTCTTCATGTTTCAGATGCCCAAGGTTCTAAAAATATGGTCCCATGAAAGAAAAAGTTTTGTTCTGCCGCCCAATCCTTCAAACTTAGCTATGGAGAATGTGACATATCTCGATTTAGAAAAAGATGTCACAGTCATAGACGCAGATGAACTCGTTCGGAGTGATACCTTCAGTGCATGCAGATTTTATTTCTGTCGAGAATAATGATACAAATCAACCGCGAGGTCCAATTGGGACGGTTAGCGAAGCTGGTACAAATTCCCTTAAAAACTCTATGAGTGAGCCATCACTCTCTAATAAATCACAAGGAGGTATTCCGATGGATGTACCGGTTTTGAATATTGAAACATCGACCCCCCAGACGCCTCGAAGGAAGGTAAGGGAATTTTGAAAATAATTGCTCTCGTTTTAAACTAAACTGGAAGAACTGTTCCCAATCGAAAATTAATGCCTTAGAAGTAAGCATACGAAATAAAAAGGTAGAGAATTACTTCATCAATGAAGCTGTTTGGCAGTTAAGAGATATAAAAACGGTAATCCCTACTCTGACAATATCTGACAATATCATATGAAAACAATGGGGATGTTGCATAGAATGAGATAAGCATATTTTTATAAACTTGAAGAAGTGAATAACGTTATTGAGAAAAGAAAAAAATTGAGCTTTTTTCATTATCCACTAACGTGGATAAATATTACAGCACAAAAATGGTAATAATTTTGCTTTTAAAAAAATTTCGAAAAAATAGTTTAAGAAATTCTATTTGTTTAAATAATTGAAAATTAATTATACCTCAGTATTATTTTTCGAAAAGCAAGAGTATTGAAATATTTATGGGATATTTGTAATCCGATAGGAGGTCTGTCTTAGACAGAGAAATTCAAAACTCACTCGGATCAATTCGTTTAATAAACTCGAGCAAAAGTTTTTCCCCCTGAATCGAGGTTTTATCAGTTTTCCCACAGACACTCTCGTCATCTGATTGTTAAATTCTTATCTTCAGTATAAATTTATTTATTTTCAATCAGATACATTCCACTTATTTACATGCGAGTTACATGGAGTTGAGTCTTGAAGTTCTCTGTCTATGACAGATCTCCTATCGGATTACAAATAGCCCATAACGTGTTTCAACACTCTTGTGTTTTCAATAATAAATACTTAGGTGCCTGGACAAATTATTGTTTTAATTAGGTAATCAACATTCGTTCATTAATTTTCAATTATTTAAACTTTATTTATTTATATATTATTCATGTATTTAAATTTAAATAATATTTTTTTCGAAATTTTGTGTCAATTAAAAATTATTACCATTTCTTCTCTGGTATATACATTTACATTGGTTAATTAATTTTTATTATATAAACCAATTTCATTTGTTTAAAAACAGTGAAGAAACATAAACAAAACTATGTTTCCAACAAGCAGTACTTTCAATATAAATCGCAGAAAAGTCAAATTAACAAGTTTTGTGAGAAGTGTTGTGTAAACAAATTGAAGTTTGTTGAAACTAAATAAAAATTTATTACTTTAAATATTGGAAAAAATTTAAAAATGAATTTATATCTCTTAACGATAATACAGTGATATTGTTTATTAAAAAAATATAATTATCGAAAATAGTATGCATAGTGTAGTAAATTTACAAAATTACAATATCTATGAAAAGTAAAATTTAGAGCAATGCTACACGTAATGATTTACTTGATATTTTCAGAGTAATTGTCCCGTATCTTATTTCTAATTTATTAATATTTTTAACCTAAAGAAAAACGTTAGGCAATTTATAACTATAATTATAAATTTTCCTAATACTTCCCTGTATGTTACAACATATTTTTTATTTAATATGCAGCTGTAATTTAGAGTCTTATGGGGAAGAATCAACAGACGCTTGCCTGATAACGCTGCACTGAATTTTGCTTATTCCATTTACTTCCAAGGTAATGTTCATAATGTTCCTATTCAACAATGAAACTAGAACGGGTTTAGCTGGACTGAAAAGACACATTTTTCGCGAAATCTTTTTGCTACCTTATGTAATTTTCAAATGTCTATCCCAAAGGCGTTTTTGGTTTAAACCGCCGCGGGCGCTGTCTGTTATATCCGGTAAATATCAAGGTCATGTCCGTACACAATACCTCTCTTTCTTTTTATTCTCCTTGTCTATGCTGTTTTTGTCAGCTGACACCAAAAACTCTATAACAAACGTTGTTCGTTTCTCGTAATCAAGGATAACTATTCAGACCTTGAGAACGCAATAGAACCAATTGTCAAGAATATGAAGTTCCATTAAATGCGGCACTTCTCATTCTCGAGAATTTACATGATTTTCCTGGGGACGTTTAGCGGAGCGCTATTGATGATAGTGTCGCAAAAGTGACAAAGATGGTAATAAAGCACTCTTAGTAACGTATTTTGCATTTGGATGTAGGTCCTTGCCGCATGAGTTTCACAACTAGATAGTATGTGTCCTAGATGCAAAATGAAACCCTCCGTGCCCGACTTCAATCCGGAAGATTGAAGAGAACCAAAAGTTAGCTCACACGATATTGCCTGATTCTCCACATTTCTGCGGAAGATACCTTGCATTCTCTTGCCAAAGAGCTGTTTAGGGAAGTCTTTTTCGTGTCCTTTCTTAATCCGGGCTTTCAAGAGTGAGTACTCGAAATAGGTAAGATTTAATGCATCTTTTTCCCCCCTGATATTAAATTCAAAGCCAAGTGTTTCAGCAGCTTCTTCCGCTTCTTTGTTCAGAAACGCTCCTGTGCCCACTTCTCCGTGCTTCCTGACCATTTTAAGAAAAGAGTCCCGTCCACTTGCAACTATTTGCTCTATACCCAGAATAACGCTGTTGTGAAGATATTCAAGATTAAGTATGCGGCGACCACCTTGTTCATGTGCATAACGTTTTATGTCCCGATGTAAAGAGATATATGCTCGTCCTTTGTCCAAGGAAACACTCCAAATAAATAGAGTATTACCGGGACGGCAAGCATGTTCGTTGCAGATACTTTGTTCCTGGTCGACAATTCGAAAGACCAAATCTGCCGGAGGAGACGTTTTTATCTGCTTCAGAGTGTACCTTTATAGATGTCACCACCTGAATGCGGATGTGCCACGCCCAGCTATGTACAGGTCTCTCCAGCACCAAGGTGTCGTATAGCGCTTTTGTCAACGAGCTCTAGGTCTTCAGGGATGCCATTAAATATTCTTCGCTCCAAATAAACCTCGGCGCAGTTCTCTCACCCAAACTCCATACCAATCTCCTTTAAGTATTCCTCAATAATCCCTAGAGCTAGATGTAGGTAACGTTAGTTGGCACACGATGTTTTCCAGACGAGATAGGAAGCACTGGGACATTTTTTGCAAAACAGGTCAATTTGTTCAGAAAATCCTTTCATTTAGGATAGCTATCTTTGTAGGGTTTAGATGTGAAGTGAAAATGTGGGCGGGATGCTGACAGGTTAAAGGAAACTTCTTCCACCATGAAGGTCTTCATACCATCTGGTCCCGAAGCAAAATAGTGCTTCATGTCCCTTAATACTTTTTTCACAATCTGGGCAGTGATTGGTGGGCATACTTCCTCAGGTGTTATCAGGACTTTGCATTGGGCGGATGGTCGACAGTAACTGGAGGGTCTTTGAAGAGTTGAAATGAGCCAGAGAAAACCTGTTAGTTTTCACTGACCCACCTCCCTATACTGTAGACTTCTCCTAGCTTTAGATAGTACCCGTATTCTGTCAACCATTTTCTGCCTGATGGTTAACAGCTTTGGCTTGTTCAGGGTGTGATCACGAATCCAAAGTTCAGGCGCGAACTTTAGAATTCTTCGAAAAAATCTTCACGAAGCTCGCCATACAGTTCAGCCGGATCTTTGGATTTGAGAGAAACCTGAATGTCCGACCGATATCTGACCCAATTTTCGGGAGCCCTGCGCGTTCGAATTTTTTCAACCGCACTTACTACAACGATGTTTGTTGATATCATTATTGTTCAAATGAAAAGCCATATAAAAGTTTAAAAAGTTATTTTAAACCTTGTTTTCACTCCCTCCTCTCCACGCACAGAACTTTACGATATCCGACAGTGCATATAGATTTCATTATTCAACCTATATAATAAATAATAATAAAAGACCTATCGAAAAACTAAAGATAGTTCTGGATTCGTATTGGCAATATCTCTAGGTATTTTTTCATTTTTTTAAAGTAATGATTTGAACAATTATATTGTTTATAATTTTAAGAAATTTATTTAACAGTTTTGGTGAACAATTAAGAGCATATAGTATAGAGTATATAGACTGTACATTTATTTATTTTCTATAATTAGAAATATAAATACTGTTAAGGATAAACAGGATCCGTAGGTCGAATAAATAAAACAAAATTATCTTGTATACCAAAAGAACATTCATATGTATATATTCTTTAAATATCTAAAAACGGACCGACAAGACGTGGTTGACAGTTTGTTAAATCTTTTGCAATGAACAAATAGAAACGCGAAATCACAGTAAATATAAAAAGAAAGGAATAATAACAAGTTCGATTTGTGGCAATACATATACTATAAATAGGACGCGAATTTTGATGTCCAACAAATACTATGACAAAATAATATAAATATTACTTTAGAATATAAATAAAATAATAAATAATATACGATTATAATATAAAATATTTCAACTAAATAATAATAAATACGATAGAGATTAAAGTAAAAAATAAATGTTACATACTAAAATATAATATGATAAAATACAGTTTTAATATTTCAAAACGATTATTATAAACATATATCTATTCTCTCAGTGTTTCCTATTTGCTACTGAAAATGGAGCATAGAAAATCCATTTTTTTTTTTAAATTAATAAAATTAAAATTCGTATCAAAAACCACTAATTAATTAATTTTTAATCTTTTACAAATTCAAATATTTTAAAATGTTTTAACCCTCAGAGGCCACACGGGTGCAAAACAGACAGGCGAAAATTTCAAATGTCCCTCTCTCCCAAAAAAGGTTTATTTAAAAATTGTTCTATTTTATGTGATAATTCAGTTTAACGGTTTTTTTAAGAAAATATTTGAATTCCTGAGGAAATCGTACCCCAAAATCTTATGGTTTTATTGTTATTTAAATTTAAATTAAAAGAATGTACATAGCAATTAAAATCTTGACAACCAGATTTGCACCCGTATGGCCTTCACGTTACTAGAGAAAAGTATGGCCTCTGATGGTTAATGTAATAAGCATGAGTGGAGTATTTAATTTTTTATTTTATTGCATAATGAATTATTATTGCTTATTATTAAATTAAATATTAGTAATTATTAACCACTTAATTGAATATAAATATTATATCAAATTATAACCTTGGTAAAAATGTTTTACAAATGAACATTATCAATATCAATAGTACGGTTGTGAGACGTGGTTATGGCTGAAATTATAACGCGATTTCGTCGTATTGATAATTAAATTAATTACATAGAAACTTTCAATAAATAAAAAATTTCTTATAACAATAAGAATATAAATATAATTTCATAGGGAATACTTTGAGGAATTGAACGAATACTTCATAAAATAGAATACATTGAATTTGATTTTCACGAATGATCATCCTCTCATTATAAATATAGAAACTCCTAATGTTTAAAACACAAAAAAATTATTATAAATATATATTATTAATATTAATATTATTCTAAAAACTGGAGGCAACACATTTTTTTACTTGTTATAATAACATTTTATATTTCAGAAAATCATCAAAACCAATGCTTAATTAAATAAATAATTTTAAAGTGTAATGCAAAATTAAACAATTTAAAAAAATACTTAAAATTCTATACTTTCGAAGAATTGGCAGCTGAAAATTAATCAATTTTATAACCTAATAGTTAAACAACTTTGTTAAAAATTTATTTTTTTCATTAAAGATTTAGCATTTTACTTAAAAAATCATCCCTTCAGTTGAATAATCTGTTTTTTATCAAGAATTAATTTTTTAACCACAAAAATTTATTTTTGGTTAAAATTTTAACTTTTTAAGTATAACAGTCTTCTATTTATTTGGGTAAATATTCATGCATTCTGTTGAAATTTTTTGTTCATTTTTTTATGTGAATTTATCTTTGAAATTGTAAAATCAACTATTCCATCTTCGATTAGATAATTTATTCTTTTTAGTTTCCAATTTAACTATTTTGTATGTATATATATATATATATATTTAAACTATTTGTCATAAGGACAACCGCTATATGATATGATTTCAAACCGAAGGGCCTATGACAAAGCCACCGAACGCGTCCTCGGGTTGCAGATAGAGGGTCCCTGCTGAATGTGCACTGAGAGACTTTCAGTGTAACACTAGGGTGGCTCTTATTTTCAAAGTTTGAATTTTCTGCAAGCTACCCACCATTTTGGTTCCATTTTATGTAGAAATAATTCGTGCAAAATTTCAACTTATTCGGACTATGAGAAAGGGTGCCTCTCGGCCCTTGAAAATCCTAAAACCATACAAAAAATCAATTTTATTTATTTTGCAAAATATCAATTATATGCAAAAAAAGGTTGATACAAAAGTTGTAGATCTATTAAAAGTGCACATATTTGTTTCTAAAACTTTTTCTTGGATTATCGTGGATAATTTATTATAATCTTTCATATGCTTAACGCCTCTCTCAGCCGACACATTTACAACTTTTAATTTATTTACTAATTCAAGTCCTTTAACAAAACTTTCATTTTTAGGTCACATGGGCGGTTCTATCCTAAGAAATTCATCATTCAAGTTCAATCTTTCGGAAAATCGTTTAGTGTCGGCGGAAACGAATTGCTTAATTTCATTGTTAATAATTTGTGGGATTTCATCGATTTGTACTTGTACTCGCTTCAAATTTTCATTTGATGATTCTGTTTCGCGATTCAAAGCATTTACCATTTTCATTATCGATTCTGATGACAATTTCAGATCAAAGAAAGCTAATGCGACAGTTTCAGAGCTTAAATTCAATAAATGATTAATCAGTTTTTTTAATACAACACGAGAGATACCGGGATCGACAGCTTGATATTCATAAAGTTTTGACAAAACCCTGAAATCCAGATAAAGTGCTTGAGCAGCAGAAGGCGCACAAAAGCATGCTTCGACGTACACACTAACACTAAAAATACGAATATCGCAGATCGCATTCTCTTCTTCTAGAGTCAATACAAATTCACGACAAAAGAGAACAATTTTTAAGCAATAAATAGCTTTTGCGATCCACCTCGAATAATGGATAGCCCCCGGAATACGGAAAAAAACTCCACGAGGAGGTACTTCGCCAAGGACAATTATTACTAATTCCAAAAATTCCCTATAATCCTCTCTAGACCTTTGACCCTTTCATTTTCAATCCCTGATTGGAAATTATTAACATTGATTCCAGGCCTATCTTGTCTTCGAAAACGTTTCTACGAATAATTGCATATATAGCTACGTGCTTCATGGAAGACTCCTAGACTATCCTCTACTAGAGTACTTGGAGTACCTTCATTCGTGGCATGCTTTTTCGAATTTTTTTCGAAAACAGTTAGTCATAGAAGAACAAGTTGTAGATAAAAATATATGCATTTTTAATAGATCTACAACTTTCGTTACAAGCTTTTTTGCATATAATTAATATTTTGCAAAATAAACAGATTGATTTTTTAATGTTTTTATTTTTTATTTTCAAGCGCCCAGGGGCACCCTTTCCCTTAGTCCGATTTAGCTAAACTTTACACGAATTATTTCTACATAAAATGGAATGTCGCTAAAAAAAATCGCAAAAAATTTTTTCTCAAGAGTAAATAAAAGACACCCTAGTGTAACATATATACCGCCAGCAGTGCGATCGAAGCCCCCTCCGTGTCGCGCAGTCAGTGCCCCGAAAATGCACTAGATATGCTCATATAATGCGTGCACTTAATACGCCGACAAGTCGGACTAATGGGTACTCCGATGCTCAGAGCAGAGCACAGTCGCAACTTCTGAATCGCGAGCGTGCGTATATAATAGCTAAAGCGCATGTGACGTTTGTCTGTTTAAAAAAATTTAATTTGTACTAATTTATTAATAACATATTATAATGTATATGAATATCTGTAATTATTAATCATTTATTATTAATGAATAAAAGTTAAATAATTTGAGAAAAAGTTCAAAGGATCATGCTCAACAAGTAAATACAGCGTCAATGTATTTTACTGTAGTAGGAAACACAAGAGCACAAGCGGAAGCAGGGCGAGATTATTGGTGCGATTTTATATGACACGCGCACACATTTACGGGCGGCTTTAGTGAGTAAGGGCTACTCCCATTTAAAAGAGCATGTGACACGCCGACTAGATAGCCCTTCTCATGATTTATAGCTCCGCACGAACTTCCAGAGTATCCCATACTCTGAAAGTCTCTCAGTGTGGTTACAAAGAATTAATAGGCAGTCGCGGGCAATTGTCCAGGGGTGGTCCCGAAGGAATTGACCCCCAAGCGGAGGTGTGAAAACCCAGCTGAAAGCTGAATAGTACCTGGGTGAGATGTCTAGAACGGTGACTCTGAGATACCGAAGAACCTGTCATGTGGTGCTCTACAAGGATGGACGAACCCCTTTCCCTAGCTTCTCGTGGGAACAACAATGATAACACTAATACTAGCTGTAGTAAGTGCGGAATAAAGCAATAGAACGCGCAGGGCTCTCGACAATGGGTCGGTCAACAGTGCCGACCACTATAGAGCTGAGGGAGCCAATAAGGATGCAATCAATGCGATGGATCGGCGGAATCTTGGAACTTATAGGTGGACGGAGCGACAAAATCACGACTTGCTAGAATGCTACGAAGTGAGTGTAGCCCCTGACCGAGAGAATTACATGGCACGACTACATGCTCTGTGGTGCGAGAAACACCCAGAGCTATCGCATTTTCCGGATCAACGTCTTCGAAACCATGCCGAAGTACTCCAAAAAAGGGACCATGTAAGTGGAGCGCCTACTCTACTAGAGCCAGAACAAGCCAGCAGCAAAAAAAGAGAGGTGACACTAAGACCAACCGTGGCCAAGCATCCGATAGAGGACGAGCGATGCTATATGACCCGGAGAAACATCAACACCCAGGTTTATCCCAAGCACAAAAATCTGGCTGAAATGGATGAAGAGCTTTGAGGACAATTTTCAGAAGAATCTGACCTCTGGACTATCAATTTTTGAGTGTATAACACAGCGAGAGCTTTGGCTAATGCGAAACGTAAAGCAAAAGCAACAGTTGATCATAAGACCAAAAGACAAATGCATCAACTCGCCATAAAGATAGGCTGGGCAAGATAGTACGCGTTCTGCATTCAGTGTGTGATTGACAACATAACATCTGGCAGGTATTTTATCGCCAAGGTTCAAAAGTTCGTGCGCGAACTCCGGATCCCTTATCGCAGACTTAACAAGTCAACGTTGCTGACCATCAGGCAGCATACTGTTGACAGAACACGGATACTATCTGACGCTTAAAGAAGTCTAGAGCGGAGAGAGAGAGCTGGTTCAAAGAAAACCAACAGTTTCTCTCTGACCCACCTCGACTCTTCCAAGACCCTCCAGTTACTGGCGACCACCCACCCAAACCAGAGAAGACAGAAATATTTTGGAGAGAAGTCTACGAATGCAACATAGACTGGAAGAAGATATATATATAAATAGCTTCAAGAAGCTGCGTGATGCCCTCATAACCACTCCTGAGGAAGAATGCCCACCCATCACTACCGAGGAGGTGAGAAATATATTGAGAGGTATGAAGAACTACTCCGCTCCGGGACCAGATGGTATCAAGACATTCTGGTTTGAGAAGTTTCCTTCAACCCATCAGCATCTGGCCGGTATTTTCACCTAATATTTGAAGTCGTAAGAAACAATTCCGGAGTGGTTGGTGGAAGGGCGCACAGTACTCCTGCCGAAAATGGGCAACTTAGCTGATCCAAAGAATTACAGGTATAAGATATTTACAGCTATCCTAAATGATAGAATTGTTCGGGCAAGCGGACCTGTGTGGCAAGAAATGTATGAACACCGCGGCTCAAAGCAAGGCATAGCAGGATGTCAGGAGAAACTTCCTATCAACAGATGTGTCTGTAAAGATGCAGTATTCTACCAGCGTGACCTATCGATGGCCTAGATTGATTACATGAAAGCTTTCGATTCGACCACCCATAAACTTATCATCTGCTTTTTGGGAAGCTTAAAGGTTCATCCGTAAATCTTCATTCGACAGATTTTCAAACTGTCTACTGTGAAGGCTCGACTGGAAAGGATCATGGGACTGATTCTGAGAGGCATCGCTGGTGCTTCGAAGTCGACACCCACAATTGGTCTGGGGGCACTTACAGGTATGGAGTCTCTCCATCTCACCATCAAGGCGAGGAAGCCGACACTGAGCATGCTCAGGGACAAATTGTCCAATCGTCGCTATCTCTTCCACAAAAAGTATTGTATTAGCCTATCTACAAGAGTGGAATGGCTTAACGGTGAGGCACAGCTGCCAGTGATGGAGACAACTGGTTCACAGATGGCTCCAGGAACTGGGAGAACGCAGAAGCCGGTGTATATCGTAGAATTAATGGAATGGGTTTCAGAATTGCGATGGGGTCATATTCCACAGTTCTACGATCTGAGATTATGGCCATACTCGAGTGCGCCTATAAGGCAGGGGAGTATAGCAATAAAAGGAACATTCGTATCTGCTCAGACAGCAGGGCTGCTGTCATGGCTCTGAATGGAACAACGACCACGTCACTACTAGTTTTGGAGTGCTTTGAGGCACTGAATAGGCTAGCAAAAGACAACCGAGTTACTCTGCTTTCGATCCCTGGACATAGTGGAATCAGGGGCAATGAGATGTCGGACAGGGAAGCTAAACTAGTAGCAAAACAAAATTTTACTGGACCTGAGCCAGTTGTAGGCATTTCCAGTAGGTAATTTATTGAAGATATTAACAGTTGGCTGATCATGGAACATCAAAACGAGTGGAGTCCTGTCTCTGACTTCAGACAGGCTAAAACACTCCTAGGCTCAAAGCTAAACTCCCACCCACCGAAGGAATTACTTAAGCTCAAGAGAAAGGAAGTCAAAGTCCTAACAGAAATGTTTATAGGACACGGAAACCTCCGGTACCACAGGCAGAAGATGGGCTTGAAGAAAGTCCACTCTGTCGACTGTTCGGAGAGGATAGTGAGACGTCTACTCATATCCTCTGTCGCTGCCCTGCTATTGCGGGGAAACGTGTAATACTCACAGGAAGTATCTGCATCAATAAGTCTGAAATATCGGCCAACAGCGTGGCAGCGGTCCTCTCCATTTGGAGAGGGCTATGGAGTCACGCTTAAGGCTTAGAAGGGGACGCAACGGGTTTACCCAGGCGTCAGGGGCTGTAACGGTCTCAACCAAGAACATTAATAATAATATAATAATAATCATTAAAGTAGACAAAATCATTAAGAAATAAGAAGCTTTGATGTATTTTCGACAGTATCTTCGTTATTTTCACCCTGATAAAAGGGACAATCTAGCGCTAAAAAGGTGCTGAGTTTTAAGAAAAATTCATACTTGTTTAAAAAATTTATTAAATGTCAATCTAATTTTGTGCTGAGAAAATCGCACAGATTTCCTCTGAACCACCTGCAGTAGCCCCTATGAAATATCCATATTTTGAGAGTTCGACTTTGAAAAAAGTGTCATCCAATTTTTGACAGAAATTTTTTGTTTATAAGTCTGAACTCATGAAATCTTAAAATTTGTAGTGTCAAACAAATATTCACCCTTTGGACTTATAAATTGTCATCTTTGATACGTGTGGGGGGGGAGCATTATCCCAAGAGGGCTAAATGGAGCTTTTTCCACACGGGATATGTTCAAGTTTATGTGAAATTTTATGAAAAATTTTATAGTATATTTTAGTCAAATATACTGCAGTAGCTTTAATTTATTGGTGTAATATCTTACTTAATTTGGGAAAATCCGGAAGCTCAAATTTTGCCACATTTGAAAACTTATTAACTAACTAATTACTTATTAACTAACTAAACTTGTTCATGAAATTTAATTAAATTCACTATTTTAGTACATTTTTGAACAGCGATAAAAATTAACTTAAGCCTGAACCAAAACAGACTAATTTTTAACCCAAAAGAAGGGATTTTCCTAAAAAGAGTTCAATGTTTAACCAACAAAGATATTTTAGTCCAAAAAGAAAAAAAAATCTCAGCCGAAATGTTTAATTTTCAATCCAAAAAGACGAATTTCCTACAAAACAGTATACTTTTCAAACCCAAAGATATTAATTTTGAACAAAAAAAGTTTAATTTTAAACACAAAAATATGAATTTCCTACCAAAACAATTGAATTTTCAACTAAAAAAGATAAATCATCAAGCAAAAATGAAATATTTATGTATGTAGTTTAACAATTTATTGTTAACTAAATAAAAACAAATTTACAACACAACATGAATTTTCACAAAAATATTTAAAATTAAAGAATTTTCAACCAAACGCGCAATTTTTATTAAGAACTGAAAAATATGTAGTCCAATATTAAACTGGACAAAATTAGAGTAAGTTTAGAACATATTTATTCCTGAGAAAAGTAAAAATGAATTTTTTGTTGAAAAATTATTTAAAACAAATATTTAGAAAAATTTAAAAAAATTTTATGGAAAATTGTTTAATTATTTTTTTTTTCATTTTGTAAGGAATATTTTAAAATATTTTAGAATCATTTTTTATGTATAAATAAAGTATTTTAATTTTTTGAAAT
>JAAAKG020093033.1:0-16233 GCA_010014905.2 Druon quercuslanigerum
AATAATAGTGATATAATCATAACCCTTAAAAACCCCTTAATAAGTGTTTAACGAATTCATGTCGAAAGTAAACAAACTAAAAAAGAAGCAATTTATTTTAGACCACTAATAATCTGTAAAAATCTCTAAAATCCAAACAACTCTTTAAAAATCTTTTCAATATATAGAAACCAGTAGAAATAATTTAAAATCTCTTGAAAATAAAATAAATTAAATTTATTCCCAGAGTTCTCTAGAAACTAATTGTAATCGTTGAATATCGATTAAAGTCCTTGGAAATCTTAAAATCTAATAAAATAAGTAGAAATAATTGTATAAAATATCTTAAAGTAAAAATAAATTTATTCTTATTCATTGAATTTTTCTTTTTAAAAAACTTTTAAATTCAACTTCCTATTAAGCTTTAAAATTGTTTGGAAATAAATTAATTCATTCCCTAAAATTCTCTATAAATATTCTAATAACATCCCTTCAAATTGATAAAATTGCCTTCATTTTTTGAAATCTTGCAAAGTCCTTTCACGGCTCTCGAAAATTTTTTTAATCCTTTGAGATACTTTAACAACTTTTAAAATAAATTAAAATAATTAATATCTTTTGAATTTTAGGAAATCCTTTATATCCCTTGATATTGTTGAAATCTGTAGGAAAACCCTTGGAATAACGTTTTACATATATCCATTAAAATTTTCTTTAAAAAACCTTTTGAATCCCAAGAAATCTTTAAAATCCCTTGAAATCCTTGAACTTTTAAGAAAGTCCTTAAATCCTATAATATTGCTTAAAAACCTAAAATCTCTTTTGAAATATTTGTAATCGTAAAAAATTTCTGAAAATTTTTTTAATCTCTTGAAATTCTTTTAAATGCCTTTAAATCTTACACAATTGTTTAAATCCGTAGAAATCGCTTTACAATAATATTTTACTTATTTCCTATAAATTTCTCTAGAAACCCGTTGAAACTGGTACAATCGCCTGAAATTTTAAAAAAATTTTTTGATCCTATAAAATATCTAAAATTGTTCGAACTTTATTCTCTAGAATTTATAATTATCTAAAAATCCTTTAAAAAAACTTTAAGTATTGAAATCCATAGATATTCCTTTAAATTAAATTTATTCCCTAAAGTTCTCTAGAAATCCATTTAAATTCCTTGAAATCTTTGAAAATCGTAAAAACCCATTTTTTAAATCTTGCGAAATCCCTTAAAATATCTTAAAATCCTCGCCTAATGTTTTTTTCCATAGAAATCCCTTGATATCTTTGGAAATTTTATCTAAAGCTTTAAAATCTTGAAATTATTGAAATCCGTGGATTTATTTAAAATCTTTTAAGTTTTTTAAGATCGTATAAAATTCCTTGAAATATGTGAAATTTATGGAAAATCACTGAAAATAATTTGAAATCCTGCGTTAAATAAATAAAGAAATCATTTTTTTGCAGTCTCCATATTTTTGGAAATTAATTCTTTCAATATTTTTATATTATTTATCTCTATATACTGATTTTCTTATAATTATTTTTTATAATGAATTTTGTAGAATCACGAAAAAATGGTAAGAAATTCATTATAGGAAAATCATTGTAGGCCTGCACTGAATTTCCTATATATAATGTTTTCGTAAGGGGTGAACTAAATTTCGAAAGTAACTTAAACAATTATGGATTCTTATAGTTACTTTTACTGAAAAAATTTAAGTGTTTTTAATTCGTTACTCAATTACAAACATAACTTCGTTACAAAGAAACAAAACAAAAAATAAAAAACTACATAGATAATCGTTAAAATAAAATGTGAAATTCATACATTTGTTTTTAAATTTCGAGTTCAAAATTATTACATTTCATATTTCCAAACGCATTCATTATCTCATTGAAACAATGAATCGATAATTTAATTATTTTTATTAATCGAAAAAAATAAATTATTAAGAAAAATTTAGTTATGTATACATAACTGTATAGAATAAATGTAAGGAACCAACCTTGCGAAAGTGCTATTGAAAAAAAATTTTATGTATACATGTATACATTCATTTAAAAAATCGTCTGGAAGGTGTCGAAGGGAAAAAGTTTTTTTCTTTATCAACACCATTGTTGTTTCCCGGGCGTAAAAATCAAAGAATATTTAATTATTGACCTGTAAAAATTTCTGCAAAATTGAGAGGGAAAATATATTCTTCCTCTTTACTCGACCACTTGGTAAATAATTGGATGGCATGGGGTGTTGAAATGGCTCGCTAAGGACCATCATTCTGCAAAATGGCACGTGCTGGCTTGTAACAAGGTTTGCGTAGAGAAGAGTCATTCATTCGAAGCACTTGGAAACTGTAATCTTCAATCTCTGTGCGTTTTTGTACTCGATAATTCTTTATTATTCAATAATAAGTACTAGACAGCGGTCCGCAAATTGTGTTTTCTAAATCTTGATTTTCAATGGAATCAAAATGGGTTCGTTTTCCAAAAGACTAATCTTAGAATGATTTCAATTTCATTTCAATTGAAGAGATCAGAATTTAGGACTGTCTCCTTTCTCTTAAACAAATTAATTTTTTAAATATATTTTGAAAATTAATTTATTGCATGCCCTCAAATACAGAAATTTTTTTTATGAATTGTTTCACCTTCCTGAAGCATTGTGATTAGCCCTCAAGTGCTACAACGGGTCCCTGGGACCCGGACGTGTTTGTTTCTTAGAGAGCTTCTTGCCAAAAAGTTGTATCATTTTTTGCAAAATATTTATTAAATGCAATTAATTTTCATATCTATTTTTACAGTACTCGTTTTAGCAAAACTCTGGGCTACAATTTAAAAAATAAATAAATGGAGCTAAGTCTATTTAAACCGAAGAGATATTTCACTTTGAAGTTTGCACGTGAAGGATAATATACTCATCCTTCAATACTTTTGAGTAGATTTTCTGTCACGTGTAGTATAAAAAGAATTTTTTTTCTTATTCTGCAGTTGCCAGTCCCCAGTCTATACAGAAAAAATTTGAGAATATTTTCATACCTTCAGTTTCAAAGTAGAGTTCTTGGTAAAACATGCTTCCATAATTTTATATTTCAAAACATTATCATAAAATCTCTTTGGTCATCCTTTGTGGTAAATTTTCATTTTTGATCCTATCAATTACAACTTTATAATATTAAATTAGAACTAAAGGTTTTAAAATTTCATTAACCTTTCTATACAATTTAATTTCACAATTATGCATACCACAATCAGAGATTAAACCATTCCACCTGAGTTTGCATAATAAACCTTAGAATTCTTCAATTTCATCACAATATTACAAAATTTTATCTGATTCAATACTTTTAAGAGTTCAAATTAAAATGTCTAAAAATCTGGAGATTGCAATTTCATTAGAATAAATATTTATAATTGAAGAATTATGTTACAGTTGGGCATTGGGAAATTTCAATGGAATTAGCATCATTCCAAGTGTGGCATTATGGATTATAGGATTATATAACACTTCGAATTGCATTCCATATAGATCTCTCAAAATTTAATTTTATGATTATATAGTAATTGAGAGTCAAATCCGTTCAATAATATTTGATACTATACAATATTTAATATAGTTATCATAATTTTCGGGATTGTATAATTTCATTCTAAAAGAATACTTCAATTGCACAATATCGGAGATTAGATTGTTTCACTGAAGAAAAGGCTTGTCAGATTGTATTACAAAATCAATTATACGATTCAATTTTTCTATAAAATCGAATTAAAATTAGAAAATGTATAGTTTTATAACAATTTGTGGCTATCCTATTCCGTTTTAAGCCGCGGCTATGGAATTTAATCCGAACATGTGGGGTTATTGTAGAATTAGCTGGTCTAAAATCATTTGTTTGTAAAGGGAAACGATCCCTCCAATTCAGTTTCAAATCTGTAGAAGAGCTTGCATATTTCTGTGTTTTTTCAAAATTTTGATGAAACTTTTACGGGAAAGTTATAGTACTTGTTAGGAGCACTGTCTAGTAGATAATTTTATGCATCAGTCTTGAATAGTTCCCCTAAATAAAAAAATGTAATTTCTAAAATAAATCTACAATCTTGAATACTACAACTACTTTTTTTCACCAAAAAATATTATTTTTGGTTTAAATTCTAATGGAATGATTATCAATATTTTAAACTATTGTTGTTTTCCAAAAGAATCGAAATCTACTTAGGTTCCCTTCTTGCATAAAAAATGCAATCTGTTCAAGTAATTGAAAATTACATAATATTATTGATATATATTCCAACAGACCAAAAATAATAATAAAAACAATTAGGAATAAGGTATGTTCTCATGGATATGCATTAAAATTTGGTTAAATCAAATAAATTTTTGTTAATTCGTATATGGAACGAAATGTTTGATTGACCTGATGAAATTTTTGTGTTGAACCAAACAAGTACTTCCTTTAAAAAAGGGTTTGGTTAAACCAACTAAAATATATGGTTGGGTCAACTAAATAGTTTGTTGTCCACATAATAACCATACTCTATTGTTAAACCAACACATTTTTTTGTTTCAACCAAATCGTTTTCTTGGTATAAATTCTGCTGTCTAACGAAAAAACCTAATGAGTGACATTTGCCGTTGCGACTATATTTTCTGTCTTTCTTTAATGGGAAAATAATCTCTACGGTAAATGTCACTTTTTCAGATTTGTCCGTCCAACTTCAAAGATTTTCAAATTTAAGAAAATATTTTAAGATTAGCAGAGACAAAAACCATATAAGAATCCCAATTTCAATAAATGAGGCATTTATCAAACAAACAGAACAAAATCCAAGTTAATTGAACCAAATTAAATCAAACATAACTTTTCATCAGAAACTCAAAACTTCTCCTAAGAAGTTTAAAGCTGCGAGTGATGTTCGATCCTAGGAGTAGGCTTCTAAAACCCCCAATTCTTTATCCTTGAATCCACACCCAATTCTTTTCCCAAACAGACTAAGCCCACCTTGAATGACAATTTCATCTAAAAGTAGCAATTCCAATCAGTCATCCGAGTTTCCCGTCGGATCGAGAAGAGAAAATTGGAGCTGCACGGAAGCCGACTTTGTCAGTGGAGTAGGTAGCCTGGTGGTGGAGGTAGATGGTAGAAGGTAGCTGGTAGATAGCAGAACACACAGAAAGGTGCTCTGATGGGGAGGATCGGAACTGGAGGGTGGAGCCTGTTGGCATCAAAGAGGTCGGGTGGGGTTGCTGTGGGCAGTCCCACTCTGATTTCCGCCTCACTTTTCCCCATTCCATGTTCCGCCGCTTGTGGCGCTGCATCGTGCCGCCGCCGATCCTCGTTCTGTTATTCCCTCACTCCGCTTCGTGGTCCGAGCCGAGTCTGTACGGCGCAGTGCGACGTACTGCAAACCAAGGTGGAGCACATGCGCCTTGTTTCGATTCGTTCCGCGTTCCGCCTGATCCGTTGTCCTTCGTGCCGGCCAGGATCGACCGCACCTGGACATTTTCTCCCCGAGGAGATACTCCCCTGTCTCCAGAATCGCGCGTGATAATCCCAGTGCGGTGATACATCTCGTTCAAGTGTTGTGCTTCCAATGTCCGTCGGCTGCTTGACCTCGGGGTAGTCCTTCTTGAGATATAAGAAAGGATTTTAAGAATAACAAGTGGTCTGAAGTGGTTCCAAGTGATCCCGAGTGGTTAGAAGTGATCTTGATGATCGAAAGCAATCCGGATGCTGGAAAGAAGTAGGGAGTTTGTGAGAGTGGTCAAAATACTGCTAAATAGTGATACTTTTCGAGCTAATGTGTGCTATCTTTTGCGAAAGATTGATATTTGGAATTAGTGACGCAGAAACCTTCTTGAGAGACTCTTAGGTGTAGACAGTCCGTGTGAATTAATGTCCATTCTCGGATTCCATACCCTGTTGAGAGGCACACAGCAGGTGGTTCCCAATACCTGTTTGGACAGAAATGCGTGTGGCCAGGAGCCTTGATCGGCTGAATTGGGTTCAGTAACAACAGATCACCATCTGATGATCAGGACTGGTCAAATTAGTTTTCAATAGTTACAGTGAAAGATGTTGACTGATGTGAAAATTGATTTGGGGATTGTCAAGTGTTTAAGCGTCCGGTAGAACTGGATGATAAAGTGTTGAAGACAGTGCCAGGAACTGCGGTTAGTGAGAGTTATGAAAGTGTAGAGAGTGCTTCGTGAGGTTGGATTTGAGGGGTAGAAGGAGAGAAGCAGATAAGGGAAGAAGGTGGAGGTGGTGGTGGCAAGGAAGAGGACAAGGGAGACACGTAGGTTGCGCGGCGGACGCCATCTCCGCGTTACCGGCATCCAGGTCCCCAGGTCCCACCCTAGCTGCCTCGACCTCGTCTCGCACCCTCAGCGGGAACTACCCCGCGACAGCAGCCACCCTGATGGGAGTGTATGAGGAGCGCGCCCCTCCTACCACCGGCATGCACTGGGTGAGTCTCATCCCTTGTCATTCTTGATTGGGTCACCGGCATCCAAAGCTATACCATTCTTCTTATTAGGATTAGGGGTCTACAGTCTCAGGTCAATTGTCATCATTTTCTCATTTCCAGTGAAGATTTTTCAGAAAATTGTTTCATCATGTTTCATCTCATACAGATTAAGGGAAAGTAGATCTAGTATTGTAGATTGAACCATTGATCAAAAATGGCATTTCCTTTTCAATGATTGGGTAGCCGAAACATCAATTGTTCTGAAAGATGATTGCTAGCTGTAGAAGGTGTATCGAAATTGAACCACTATCATAATGACACAGATTTTAGGTAGATGAACAGAAAACTGAAACTTTTAAGATTTTCCTCAACATTCACATACCATTGTCATTCTTAGTTCGGGTAACCTGAATTACAACTCCTAGATTTAGGATCAAATATCTCAGACCTGTAATGTAAAATATCAATAAGCGCCTCTTGTTTGTTAGAAAAATAGTTAATGAAAAATGATCCAACATCCAGTAGGGATGATATTGATGATTACTAGGATAAGAATGTATTAAATCGTGTTTGTCGTGATTTTTATAAATTCAAATTATTTTGATTAATATAGGGAAATAGTTTATTACCATTTAATTCTGCATTAGTCCAATGGTACATAATTGTTTTTATCAACTCTCTCTTAGGCCACTGATATAAAATATGCATGACCGTCGGTGGGCATACTTAAAACTGCTTATTAAAATCGTTTTTCTCTGAACAGAGGGTGATAGAGATTTTTTTTAGCATAAGAGTTTTGAATCGTCTTTGGCTTTGTTCTTATTAGTGGAAAGGATTGAATCTAATAATAAAGTCATTCTTGATTAGGTTACCCAAATGCAACAATAGTTTCTATGGAATCTCTAATATTAAATACGTATGACCATCTGTTGATTTTTAAATAAATAATTTATCAAACATGATCCAGAATGAATCCGTCATGTTACATATTTTCCTCATGGAAAGGGTTATCATAAAGCATATTCATTTTAAATCGTTTCATCTGATTGGGATTAATGGTTAGAACATCAACTATGATTAAGTATTCTAGAATAAGGGAACTATTAAATTTTTATTTCAAACAAAGTTTGGCATATCAATCGGTAACAATTATCCCAAAAAATGATTATAAATGAACTATCGAAGAGCTCAGCTATAAATTTTTATAATCTTCTGCTGATTGCCTAGAGAAGTGATTTATCAAAATTAATCCACCATAAGTGGAGTATATTAAGATTATCAGCAGAGCCAAATTTGGTGTGATTCACGTTTGTTTTTATTCCTACAACACATAAGATTGTAAATGGAAGAGCCTCCTTTATGATTCCCATTGAGACTTCATGAATTAAGAGTTCTCTGAATTTCTGTAGAAGGAACTTGTACAAGATAAGTTTGCTCATTATATTCCCAGAAAGGCAATGTTTTGACTGACATAATAGGCTCTAGTTATTACTAAAACAAACTAATATTAAGATGTTCTTTACTTGTATTATATTTTACACAAAATTGGAACACGTTGAAATACAAAAATAGAATTGATTTTATATCTCTATTAGGAAATTTAGAAACCGATATAGGAGGTTTTCTCCTCCTTTCATGGAAAATAAAACTTTATTTTTTTATTTTCATTTGAAGCAAAACATGACCTATTCACAGAAGTTTCTAGCCATAAAGAGTTTTTTTTTGTTTCGTTCTTGCTACCTTAAAGTTGCTAATAAAGAAATCACTTAATTTCAAGATCTGTACAACAAGGCAAACTCGATCGACTTATTTGTCCTAATTGCAAGGTAGTGCAAGGCCGGTATAAGAATAGACACCACAAGCCTTAGATAAGAGCCAAGCTCCAAGGATCTGTCAGCTAAAATTTATTTTCCACGTTCAAGATAGATGATAAGTATCTTCCAAATTTACATTTGCATTAAACGGTACTCTTATCCCACAGCATATTAGCATCATACTAAATAATTTTGTTAATATTCTGCGAGGTTAATAATTTTAATATAAATGCACTTCTCGAAACAAGTTTTTATCCCATCTTATATATAATGATATATTACTGGTTTTAAGCCTATTGAAAAAGAATATTATTTCTTAGCAAATTCTGTTAACTCCTGAGACTCAAATTACAATAAATTTACCTCTGCATGAACTCTCATGAAATATGATTAAATATACTGCATAAAACTAATCAGTCAAGTACAAAGGTCGCTCGCTGAACTTTGAAGATCACCCACCATGCGAATTCGAGAGAAACTTTATTTATTTCTGCAGTTACTTTTTGCCAATATCTAATATTCGACTGATAAAGCGGTCAGTGAAAAATATTTTGAGACGAATAATAATGCGATTGGTGCTATCGGCAATCAGACGGAATAATTTTTCTTGGTTCAACGTCTGTTAGATCCATGGGTAGTAAAAAATTACCATAAAATATGTCTATTCAGTTCCATTGATTTCTAAAGTTTACAGTCAGTTTTTCCCATCTTTAGAATTGAAACTCGGAATTTCCTTGAAGGTTTCAGTCCCATCAGAATTGTAAATTTTCCGTTTCTGGCGATGTTACCGAGATGTTGCTGAAACTCGTTTCATTAGTCGAAACTGATGCACTGATGAATAATACAAGAAAAACAAAACTTTCCAATTGTGTAAAGTTTTCTTGTAAATGGACTATTTATCGTGACTGTTGCGATCTTTGGAAATAGGGAAACGGTTAAAAACTTGTCTTTAGGCGGAGCCAATTTTTCTCGTTTGACCGAACTTCAACAAGACCCTCTTTCTCCAGGATCCACCTGCTGGAAATGCTGCCGCTGCACCTTACTTTTAAATTCAGCAGACAAAAAATTTTGGGACAACGTACCTTTTATTAATGTACTTTTTTCATTACCGTTCTCAAAAATTGTACTGTCTGCTGTACTCCCGTAAAAAAACATTACCTTATATAGTTTCTCCAAAATTTCACCTTGCGTAACTTTCTAAAAAAAAATTGTCTCATTGCTTCTCATGATGTGCACTTCTCAAAAATTGTATAATTCTTTTCATTAACTTTAAGTCTTGAGGGAAAAATCATGACATATGTTAGAAGTGACATTTTGTCATATGAATACAACTGAAATTGCGTTTCAGTTTTTGGAAATGAAAAATTTGTCTTCATGCACTGATTTGTTAAATTTTTGAAACATGTCCAAGTATTTGAAAAAATTGAATTTTGATCTGAAGATTTCCGCCGGTGGTTGACTCATGCAATAAGAAAGTTCTTATCACAAAGTTATGCAATATATTTTTTTATTGTAAATTGTTATGCACAATGTTGTAGTGCAAAAATAAAATAATTCTCGCGTAAACTTGGAGTATTTGCTTGGATAATTGAACTGATTGTACATGCCGTTTAAAGTCCAGCTCGTCTAACTGCCAATATTTAAGGCCTCTAGCGATTAATTTATCACGCACAAAGTGGAAGGAGCGCCGAATGAATATATCGCATGATTTATTCGTGGATGCGTGCCGAAGTCAAGAGTGTAGATCATGTTGATGATTGAAATTTCATAGCCACTGATCCCCCAATTAATAAATTAATCACTTCAGGATCTGCTGAATTTTGTTCCGCTTTGGAGGTTTTTTTTAGCGAAAGGGTTAGGAATAACATAAAACAATTGTCACTGTAGAGTATATCAGTATATGTACAAAAGTTAATAGTTTATGTTGTACACTTTCAAATTTACCCTTTTTTGGGCTGCTTTTGTTTTGTGCTTCCTGAAATTGTTTTTGTTTATTTTATGAATTGCTTTGTTCAATCACATTCTGTATGCAAAAATTTTGCAGTCTGCAATATTCAATAATCTGAAATTCGAAACATTCCGGACAAGATACATTTCACTTGAAGGGTGATTAATATTTCTCAATCATGATATTTTTTAAGTTAAAAACGTGATCACTTGAGTATTTATCTGAACTAAACATGTCAAATTAGATTGAATTAATTGGACATATACAAACTGCAAATTTTTTAACTTTCATTCACAAATTAGAAAAAAGTTACTTTGCAATTTGGAAGCATTTACATTTATCTTGATGCATTTATCTTGACAATGCAAAATTTGAATAATTCAAGTTGAACAATTACTCAATACAATTTCATCCTTAGAAGAAACCCTACTTTAAAATTGATATGACACTATGAATTGGAAAAAAAAATATTTTTTAGTTTGCGCAAACTGATTATCAAGAATTTACATTCACTGTAAAGTAATGATCCTCGAGAGTAGTTAGGAAAACAAATAAGAATATTCGTAGTATGATTGCAAATCCTTAGAATAAACACTGCTTTGCAATAGCATTCACTTAGAAGACGTTGGCATTTTTTGGTATTCTGGTCCATTGTTGTATCTTCATCCATACATGTTGCATGATTAGCTGATGTTAATTGATATCGACCTGGTAAGAATCAAACATCTTTTAATTTAATTCTTACCTATGGTCAACATGAATTAACATTAGATAATCAATCGTTATATATCGTCGATCCTAAAATTAGTACACCAAATTGGGTGTAGTTTTGAACTATATCATTTATGAGACACAAGAACAAATAAAAGCACAATGAAAATTGTCATTCTTTAAAATGAGATGCGACAAATTTCAAAACAAGGGCTTCCTGCTATTTTAATAATACAAAATTTGAAACGTTCATGCTGAACAATTGCAAATTCATAAACGACCAAAATTGTGATTTGCAACTGTTATCTTCTCATGAATATTTACTCATCACAATAAACCTAGCTTTCAAATAGATATGAAAATACGAAAAAATGGTAATTTTTCAGTTTGCACAAATCGATTATCGAAGCAACTGGTATACTGAACTTTGCCTCGCAATATCTCATGGTGGTAATCTATATTACCGTAAGCTTAAGAATAATTATGATAAGCTGAATGGCGATTCTCGTAACATTGTAAGATTTTCTCCCAATGATGAATAATATATCAAATCGCAGCTCCTGTCCTGGCGCTCGTCGATTATAATGATAAAAAAAAAAGATAAAATGATTTTTAAAAAATTTCTTAGAGATGTTGAGTGCAGAATTGATATTGTTGGTCGATTTCGCGTCGATTAGCCTCAGGATGGGGATGCCTTGAACTTTCGTAAACACGTTCCAAAGTGGAGTGATTATTTTAAGTTCGGTGAGATAAGGGCCTGTCTGGTAGCGATAGTGCAGCGTTGTACCAAGTGTAATTTATTAGCGTTGCGACGAAGATATCAACCGCGGACGTCGCGACCCCGCGTTCTACGAATAGCCGTCGTGGCTATTTTTCAGACATATGGAAATATTAATTAACATATTTATTTTTCACTGATGGACGCGTGTCGCCTCCTTTTCTAGACAACAATATTATCTTGCAACATCACGCGTCTCATAATTTGCTCTCTGTTACTCTAATCTCTAATCTTTGGAGTATAGGCATACTTATTTTCTTTCTTTCATGTTCTCTTATACATAGACAAAGATAGATTTTTAAAATTTGGCTTTAAATGGGTCAAAAATTGTTAAAAAATTAGGAGTCTTCACTTTGTAGAGTATACATTGTTTATTTAACAATAGTTACTTCAATTGATGTGATTTCAATGTATACTGTAGGCAAAAGATGTAAACCAAATTCTTATGGTCATTAGTTGATTTTATTTCTTGAAAGATTTTTCACAAATAATTGAAGCTAAAACACTTTAGTTAAAGAAATAATTACCAATTAACAATATGTTTCTTTGTGTACATTTACTAAATCCTATTTTTTATAAGTGGTGTGTTGAAAATTTCGTGATCAATGTTTTTGAAAACCTAATTGGCTTTCCATAACTTGAAGTTGTGGCATATCTTAAATTTGAAATTCAAAAGAATTAAATATACAAATAATTCAGAATCGTTATCAAAATTTTCAACAGTTTTAGGTTATTCTTAATAAAAAATTTTTATATTTACAATATAAAAGATTTCTTAACAATTTACGTGTTTCGATGTTCTCTAGGCTTTGTTTCCGGAAATTGACATTTTCAAATGAAAATGAGTAGATTTTAAAGTTTCATGATTTTTAAATAATTTCAGGTTATCAGTCGCGTTTTACACATTCGTGTTTCAGAGCAAGAATGTCGGAAAAGATTTCTAATTCTTGAACAGTTTTATAGATTACATTGAAGTTATTCACAGAAAATTTGTTAGTTTAAATAAAAATGATTCAAATTTAAGAAATTAAATGCAGAATGAATCAAACTTTAAATTCTTCTTAAACATGCTTTTCATCAGAAATTATTAGTATTGTTAATAAAATATGATTACATATCAAACTATATTTACATTTCTTCAACAACTTTAGGTTATGATGTTGTGGTTCATCTGAAATTGGTATTTTTCAACAAAAATAATTAGACTTAAATTCAATGATTTATTTTGTTTAAAATAATAAAATTTACAAGCTTGAACAATTTCGGATTGTTTTAGGGTTTCTTGTCAATTGAAATTTTTAATTAAAAAATCATTCGATTTTAAAGAAGATTCATAATTTTTAAATATTTTTACGTTAAGTTTTAAACAAATTTTTAAAACAATTTCAGGTTTTGCTGGCATCTGAAATTAAAAATCGGTATTTTTTATTTAAAATATCATTATATTGTAAAGAAGATAACAAATTTTCGTTTCTTCGTACGTTGTAATGTAATGTAATGTTAATAAAAAATCATTAAATTTACTAGAGTATTTACAATATTCGAACATTAATAATATCTCAAGGCATAATAATAATGATTATTTTTAACCGAAAAATGGTTTTTTTTACACAAAAATCATTATACTTTAAAAATAGAACTTGCAGTTTTTTGTCGGAAATTAGTATTATTTAATGAAAATGCAATGGTTTGCTATTATATATTATTCCTGAAGTTAAGATACCAATTTTCATAATTTAATTGTTAATATCAATATTAATTTTATATTTAAATTACTTGTTTTCTAGTGTTTCTTATGAAAATTGAGAAGTTTTAAAAATGATTCATAAAATTGAGAAAAATATACCGATTATTAATTGTAATAAATTTTTCAAAATATACTGCAGCGTACTTAAGAAAAACATGATATATATATATATATATATATATATATCATAGTTTATGACATGGATAAATTTGAATCAAGGATTTTCTTTCTGAGAAGATTAAAATTTCCCGTTGGTCAATAATAGGCTAATTTTTAACCCGAAACGGTATTATCTCAATCCGAACCTTTGACCATTCAATGAAGCAATTAATTAAGCGTGATGAATATCTTTGATCTCAAATACAATTGAATTGATGAAATCAGGAACTAATATAAAGTCTTGATATTTCCTTTTTATGATTATAGATTCAAACTTTTTTTCTCATTTTAGTCCGATGCTTCTGCAATATTTTATGCAAAGTTTTTTTTTTATATAAATAAATAAGAGAATAAGGAATACACTTTAGTCTCAGGATGTTTTTATTAATACTTCAGAGGCAGAATATTGGTAAAAAAATGAAGAAAAGTCAGTGTTGGAAGATTCAGACGGAATATAAAGTCCCGGTCGAGAGACAATCGCTAATCGCCTGGGGTCGGGTCATGTTTCTTCATTCCTGGCCTCGGTATGAGCCACCAATGACACTGTGACGTAGAATTTTTCGCCTTTTATTATTTTTATATTTTCTCACAACTCGATGAATCTTCTACACTCAAATTCTATAAAGAGTAACACTGAATATAATTTTAAATTACGATTGCAAAATTTACTGGAATAATTACCCCGGACTTAATTTAGTATCGTAAACTATTCTAGATGCGAGATATTCAATTTTTGGGAAAGTCACAATTAGTTATGAGAGTTCAATTTGAATCCACAATTCAGTGTTTTTATTTGCGCTTGTTCAATCTGAACGAAATGTCGAGTCACTTGCGGGAAAAATGCAGAAGGCGCTTGTCTTTGGGTCGCTCCGTGTCATCAGGGTGTACAGGACTTTTGCGGGATTTTATTATTGAATCCGCTGCAGACTGTAACCATTATTTAACAAATTTGAATGTTTCTAATTTCTTAAAGATTCTGAATTATGCTGATACTTTTTCATTGCAAAATATCAAAGAATTCTAGATTTTCTAATAATTACGTTAAAATCGTGAATGGAGCAACTGCTACTTGTAAGAAATGAGAAATATTTGAGATGTATCTTTTTAGTTTTTAAGTTCAAGTGTTTTTTTTTTTACTGTAAACATAATTGTTTATCACGAGAAGGCACGAGGGTCGAGGATGAAGATTTTTCTTCACATCGTAGTGTGGATGGAATTTGTTGTAAAACAGACACGGGTATGTATTACGAGGGAAATTAATCAGTAAAGCAATGGAGCGCGTTGCATACAGCAATCGAGCGCTACCACTTAACGTTCCGCAACTGGAAAGCGTTCGCGTTCCTGCGTATATATCTTTAAGTATTATACAACAGTTTTACACGAGTCGTTTGGCAACAGTTGCCTAGTTATGACAGCGGAAAAGTAGAGATAAATGTACTTTTTTTTAAGTTTCAAACGCAACCACAGTTAAAATTCAAAAGCTGAATTCGCCATAAGGGATATATAATTTATTGCAACAAAAGAGAATTTATGACTAACATTTAGAACAGACACTTCTACATATAAACTGCGAAAAATGTTTGAATCAAACAATACAAATTTTTTCGATATGGTATGATTTGAAAGAAACAAATGTTTTGTTTGAATGAATGAAACAATTATTTAATTTTTTTTTAAATGAAAAATATCTGCCTTGATGATTCAAACACATTATGTGTGTAAACATGACCTTTATTTCATTTGAACAAGGAATTTTGAGGATCTAAAGAAAAATTTATTTAAATCAAATAAATAGTGTCAAATGAATAATTTCATTTTAAAAAACGATTGTTTGTTTGATCCTATATCAAAGTCCAAATTTGCTTTAAATAAAATTTGTTTGAATAAAAGAAATTTTTGTTCAGTGCTGCGCATGCTACGTATCTCAGTAGCTTAGTAGAAAATAATAGCATAAGAAAAGCTTTCTACATTTAACACTTCTTAATCACAAAATGGAACACTTTTTAAAAATTAGTTATAAAATTTAATAGAGTATATAGGATACAATTTAAAACGATAAACGTTTAAAGCAAAAACGACCTTTATTTAATTTAAACAAGGAATTTATGGATCCCAAGAAAAATGTATTCAAGTTAAATAAATAATGTGAAATAAAAAATGTAATTTAATTTAACAAACATTTGCTTGACACTATGCTAAAGAAAAAGTTCGTTTTGCATTACAAACTTTTTTACGTAAGATATTTTTTAATCTGCGAATGACTAAACAAATAATTTAATATACGTGTGTTTTCTTAAATAAAAATTTTTTACTGAAAAGATATTTTAATTTTTTTAAACTAATATCTTTAGTTTAAAAATGATCAAAATTCCTGTTTATTTTTCGCAGGATTTACAGTCTGCTCGTTTTTTTTTGTTTTTCTACTTAAACGCGAATTGAATTATTAGAACCTAATATGAAAATCTATTTTTTTTTTAATGTTCATTATTTACAGTTAAAAGTCTAGGATTAAATTCTTATTTGAGACTTAAACTTTTTCAGTTAAATATTTTATTATAGTTTTCTTAAATAAAAATTTTTTACTGAAAAGATATTTTAATTTTTTTAAACTAATATCTTTAGTTTAAAAATGATC
>JAAAKG020093044.1:0-69480 GCA_010014905.2 Druon quercuslanigerum
TTCGCTTCTGTCCCTTGGTATGCTACCCCACAGATACCCTACAGATTATAATTAACCCTACAGTACAGTCGCTAATATGACCCTAGCAGTCGATGCGACTATAAACATTCAACTAATAAAAAAAAGCAAAATAATATCTTAAATTCAGGCCTTAAAAATGCAAAGATTTTAGAACTAGGCATTCAAAATTGAATTATTTTTTATTTTAATTGTTCCAAATGTTTTAACATTTCAAACACAATTAAAATTTTTTTTTGAATTGAAATGCTTTAAACTGTGCAAATTAAAATATTGGAATAATTATAATCTTGTTTTGTATTTTCGCAAATTATTAAATTAAATTATTATAATTGAAATAGCTAGATTTTGAAAAGTATAATTAACGATTTAAAAATGGTTTAATTTTAGGCGATTTAAATTTACTTAAAATAATTACATTTTAAACGGGCTGAGTATCACAACATGTTAATACCGCAATTTTTGGTTTCTAAACACTTTTTCAATTTACGATTGAAAATGAATGTTCATTTTTTACCATTTTTCGGCATAATTTAAGTTGAATGGATATTAAGTAAAATTCTTATTTTAAATGGTGAAAATTACGGAGGTTTTTAAAAATAAATTTAAATGTTAAATAATAATTTTTTGTGTGATACTAATTTAAGATTTTAGAATTTCAGAAGTTTTGACTTTCAAACATTTAATTAATTTTTTAATTTCAAATTATAAAATTTTAATCTGAAATTATTGATTTGCGAAATTGTTCGATTCAAAATAAAGTTGTTTAATTTTTAACGTTTTGAAATTTAAATAATTTTCTAATAAAATTGTGTAATTTTTCAAATTTTAGTCTGACGCTTTTCAATTTTGGGAGCTTTTAATTTTAAAATACTCTTTTTTAAAAGCTTTTAATTTTTGACAAAAAATTATTTTCAAATAATACGAATACGATTCCCTTACAACCCATTCGAAATATTGTCCTTTTTTTTAAATTTTTGCTAATTCTAAAAATCTTTGATTTGGAACATTTTCTATTAAATATCATTCAGTAGATGAATATTTTAATTTCGAACGCTTTTCATATGAAATTATTGATTATTATTTATTGTTTCGACAATGTTTAACCCTAAAATTGAAATTTTTAAAAATAATGAATTACGGTTTCGTAGCCCCGGGCAGAAATGGGATTTGCTAATTCATAATTCACAAGGGTTGGTAAGTGAGGGGAAATTAAGGAAGGTGAGAAAGGGAAATGAGGGGTGAGAAAGTTAGGAACATGAGATAAAATGAGGATAGGGGAAATAGGAAAGTGGTGGGAAATAAGGGAAGGGTAAGTAGGGGAAGAGATGAATGAAACCAGGGGAAGTGAGAGGAAATTAAACGGGTAAAAGAAATGATCGAAAATGTGAGGAAATTAGTGGGGTGGAAGAAAAGGAGGGTGGAGAAGTAGGAAAGGTGGTAGGAAAGAAGGAAAGGGTAGGGATAGGAAATAAGAAGAAATTGAAGTGTTAAATGAGGTGATGGGAAATGTGGGGAAGGTGATTAGAGGACGAAGTAGGTGAGAAAGGAGTTGAGGAAAGGAAGTGATGGTTTAAGTGTGGATAGGGAAAGTTGTCAAAGTTAGGGGGAATGAAGGGAGGGGGACTACACTGAGTGAAGGACATGAAGTAAGGGGAAATGAAGCAAGAGAAAGTAGGATACGTAAGGGAAAATAAGGATACAGGAAGTAGGAGGAGTGTCGGGAAAGGGTAAGTAAGCTAATAAAGGGATGAAGAACTATAGAAAGTAAGGGAAAATTATTGAGGTAGAGAAAAAGATAGGAAATGTGGGGAAAGCGAGACGAGGGGTAATTAGATCAGAAGAAAGTTGGGGAAGGGAGAGGAAGCGAAGGTTTAAGAGAGTTTGTGTGTGGGGAGGGGGGTGAAAAGGGTAAGTAAGGGAATTTAATAAGGAAGAGAGGGGGAACAGAGGGATTAGGCGAAAGCAAATATGAGAGGGGGAGGTTTGAACGACCTATTTTCCAACTAATAAACAAATATTCATTTTAGATCTCGATCGTTCAGATTCTTTTTCGTATATGCTAGTGATATAGAATTATCAATAAACGCAAAAAAGCAGATGGTAATAAAATGTAAACGCGGCAAAAAACGAATCTTGGAAATCGAGCTTTGAGCTAGATCTTCCATATTGCAAATAGCATCAGCAAATATGTACAGAAACGTCTGCCATATCTCTCACAGTTCGAAAATAGCGATTGACCTGCTTTGCACCAAATGCGTCAACCGCAAAATAAAGGGTAGCAACCCTTCATCCAGAATTTTCAAATGTTCATATCGACTCACTAATGACGCCATCGACGATTTTATCTCGCCGAGGGTAAAACTCGGTTAGAAAATATTTGTTTTTCATTTCAGCTTCAAATATTTTTTTTCGTTATCAGAAGTTTGTTAGCATCTATAAATAAAAAGCCGTTTTATTGGTTGCGGGTGTAGGCAAGTTATGTAGACAATATTGAAATTCAAAGGCTCTTAAGGGAATTTAGAATGTATAAAAAACTTTATTCACAACCTGAATCTAACAAATTAAAGTATAATCTTCCTCAAGGGATTGTCGCCTGACGCTATCCACTAAAACTTTTAATAACTTGTGAAATAGTTTCGCGCGAACGTGTTTAAGAGCAACGACTTGCATCGTGATAAAATGTAATATCACGGAGAGTTTAAGAAAAGAAGAAACATAAAATTTTTAATCTAAACAAAATAATTCGAAACAGAATTTTACTAACAACAAATATTATAGTAAACAATAATACTTCAAATTAATAATATTATCATAAATCACATGTTTCTCCTCCTTCATATAAACTTTACATCAATTAAAACATTAAGATAAATCGGTAAATGTCCTAGCAATCGTGACTCCCAGTAATCGTGATGCTAAGTTTCTTGTTTTTTATTTAATTTTACTTAATGTCATTTCTATTTTCTACTATAAAATTTGAAAAATAAATAGATTTTATCATTGAATTTTGATTAAAAAATACTTTTTAACAAAATTCAAAGTTCATTGGGTGACTATTAATTTGTTAAAACATTATTTGCCAATGACAAACATTTTTCGAAAATTCTACTTTTTTCAAAATTTTCTTTTAACTGGTCGAATTGTTTATTTAACTGTGCCGCTGAAAAATTATGTAAGTATAACATTTTTACATATGAATTTTCTTCAACTTTAAACAGTTGAATTTTCAACTATTAAAAATTCAATTACATTTTTTTTTGAGTTTCAATATTTGAATTTGTTTCAACTTGTAACAGTTGAATTTTCAATTTTCTTTAACTTTCTACATTTCACAATTGATACTTAAAATTTGTTTAATTTTTAAAAGTCGAATTGACATCTGCGGAAACTTCAGTTTTCAATTATCTTCCATTTTTAATTGTTAATTTTTAACTGATGAAAATTCAGTTTTCTTCAAATTTCAGCAGTTTAGTTTTCATTTGTGAATATTTCAATAGTTGGAAATTAAATAAAATTGAAAAAAAAAAATTGCATAGAGCTAAATTTTCAGTAGTTAAATTTGCCACAGTCGAAATTTTTATTTTACATAATTTTCAGTGTCTAACAGCTGAATTTTTAACTGTTGAAAATTCATAATTAAATTTTCTTCAAATTTTTGAAACTTATTTTTTTATTAGATGCGAGTGTAAAAATTTTACACTTACATGATTTTACAGCGAAATAATTAAATAAACATTTCAACTAATTAAAAGAAAATTTTGAAAAAGTAGATTTTTCAAAAACTGTTTGTCATTGGCAAATAATGTTTTAACAAATTAAAAGTCATCCAATGAACTCTTAGCAAAGTAAATGCCCCAGCAGTTAAAAGTTCAACTATTGAAAATCGAAAAAATTAATAAGTCAACGTTTTTTTCCTAAAAATTGAACTGTTGAAAATTCAACTTCATTTAATTTTCGACAACTGAATTTTCAAAAGTTGAAATTTGAATATAGTTGATTAATAAATAATTTAAAAAGTATTTTTTAGTTGCGAAGATTAGAATATAAGAAAATTTGAATACTTACATTTTCAATTTAAAAAGTAGAAAATATATTTTTACACAAAAAGATTATTTTAAACCAGATTGCAATAAATTTTTAACTTAAAAAAATTTACAATCCAAAATGGAATACTTAAATTCTTAGTTAAAAAATAAATTCTCAATAGAAAAACGGATTTTCAACCTAATAAAGCAGTGTTTACCAAAAAAGATGGATTTTTAAGCAAGAAGCTTAATTTTCTACAAAAAAAAACTATTTTTTAACCAAATAAATGAATTTGCAAGAAAGTAAGACAAATTTTTAGCAAAAATAAAGCAGTTAAATTTTCAGTTAAAAAAGTTTTTATCAAAAAGGAAAAGACTTCTAAACTAAATAGTTCAGTGTTCTATCAAATTAATTCTAACTAAAGTAAAGAATCTCTAACCAGAAAAGTGAATTTTTCAGCAAAGTACTTCAACTTCAATTTCAACACAAAAAGATGAACTTTCAATAAATAGTTAAATTTTTAACCAAACGATCATTTTTCAACAAAGTCATTAAATCTTCTACAACGTAGATTAAATTTTCATAAAAAGTCAAATTTTAAACCCAAAACATGAATTTTCAATTAAAACATAAATATTAAAAGTTTTGTCTGAGATAATTAATTGTCAAATAAAAGAACAAATTTGCAATGAAATAGTTAAATACTTTTTGGATAATCTAGGTCACATGAAAGTGATAATAATACTGTAAATTGTTTGGATAGAGTAAAACAATTCCTAAAAGTGCGTTGTTTTCTCTATAAAAAACCTTCTACGTTAAAAAGTTCTGCGTTACATTCTTGAAAAATTTCTTTTAACATCGACAGAACTTAACCTTTAAAATATAGACAGCTGTCCGTTACTTAAACCTTAAATATTTATTTATTTTAGAGAAGTTGTAGGTTCCAGAAGCTACGATCATGGTTCCTTAAAGAAACCAATCCCGACGCAACCGGAACGTGTACGTGGTCCACTTCTGCTACTTCTGTCCAAGAAGGTAAGCAAGAACGGGAAATTGACACAAGATACTTCGTACAACAGTGATCCTAAGAGTGCGGTGTCTAACCGCGGATGCGCTTACGCTGTAGAATGTACAGTTGGAAATGAAGGTTTCACCTCTGGATACTTTTTTTAGAGCTGGCGACCTTTTTACAATGTTAGGAGAAACAGCGTTAACGGACCAGATAAAGTGATTGCAGAAGAACAGCCTTTTGCACCTGGCTTGCGATGGACTGAGCCTGATGCTGGCAGCCGACTACGAGAATCACAAGATGGACTTTGTAGCCTCTTTCTCCTTTACCGTGATATTACCATCAGCTGGTGCCGAGAATTTAATCACGTAAATTATCTTGGGCTTCTGATCATGGAGGACAACATCAGGCTTTCTAGCACTGATACGTTGAGTGGTGAAAAATGACCAATTCCAGTAAATCTTACACTGATTATTCTCCACAACGGACTCCAGTTCCCCTGGAGCGTATGGCAACACGGCCAATAGATCAACACGGTAGGAATGTCGAAGATGGTCAATACCGCCGCCTTGATAGGCAAAAAGAAACCACTGTGCCTCCGATCTCAAACCAACAGATTTAAGACATTTCCATCGATAGCTCTTATCTACGCATAATGCCGTATAATTTACCATGAAGGGGTTTGTCAGCATGTTCTCTTAGTAGAAGAGTATATTCTGCTTCATGTACACGACTTTTGATTACCAAAGGTGTTAGTGATGCTAGGCCCTGTGTATTGTCGCTGGAATCAAAGGGGAGAACAAGCTCCTCTGAAGCCCTATCTGCGGCATAGTATAGAAATGACGCCACATTGACGACTTCGTGTTGATGTACCAGTCGCATTAGAGAATCTGTGTTTTTTAGAACTGAGGAGACTGTAGCTAGAACCGTTCTTCGATAAAGACACTTTAAGCTTAGCAAAACAATACCGTCTTTTTCTCGAAGGAGGTACATATGAGGTAAAGAAGATCTAGGATGATGACTTCAAACGATTGTCATCATCTTGCGTGTGCTTTGGTCAAGTTGCATCAACTAATCGACGCGATACCTGTTTTCAAGGGTCGATTTTAATACACGTACATCTTGAGATTCCGCTTGCGGTATTGCAAGATATGCATATGTTTTCATTACCCAAATTTTGATTGGTATTTCCACTTATGAGTTGAAGATCCTGATCTTCACGCGATAGTATATTTTCTAGTCTTCTTTTGTATAGATTGACACAGGCACATTTCTCCAGTCCAAACGCCAATTGCTGTAGAGTACCTATTTACCGCCGACACAAGGATTTTAAGGTCCTGTTTTAAAGAGTGCAAAGAGTTCAAGGTCATTCATGTAAAAAAGGCGGTTGACCTTAAATTCCCTTCTGTTCGGTAGGCCACATAGATATCCAGAGCTTTTGCATCGGAGCACAATAGATAGCGGCAAGAAGGAGATGCAGAAAAGTATCGGGCTTAAAGAGTCTCCTTGGAAAAGCCTTCTCTTATATGTAAGATAGCTGGTAGTCACTTGTCTTTTATCAGATGTTATGACAAATCTTCTCCGCCAAAATCTAACTATTTTGGATGCGCCACCAGGCACTCAAGGAGCTTGATAAGTAGCTCATGGTTCATGTTACTGAATGCCTTTCTATAGTCAATCGAAGCCAGATAGATTGCGTCAATACCTGATAGAATCTTGGGTAATACACCTATCTATTAACAAGTTCTCTCTGCAACCTGCTAGTCCTGTCGTGAATTCGCGTTGTTCAACTATTGCACTCCATACCGGCTCGATCGATGTTAATATACTCTCTTTGAGGATGTCAGTGAATAGCTTGTAATTGGTGTTTAAGAAAGCAGTAAATATACGAGCTAGATGTTGGTGCGCAGAAGTCAACTTCTTCCACCAAAATTTGTTAATTTTATCTGTCCCTAGAATTAAAAAGTTTTTAGTTCTTAGTTGCCTCTGGCAAAAGTTACGAAACAGGCAGATATCTGAAGTTTCTTTATCTAGCTTATGAGTATCTCCATATACTTGTTCTCAAAAGACTTGAACCTCTTCTCGACTAGGCGGCTTTTCAACCGTACATAACGTTTTGTTGAACGAACGAGAAAAATGAGTATAAAAGGTGGAATTTTTCTGAATCCACTTTACTCTTCGTTCAAGGCTCTCTTTGGATGTTGAAAGAGCTCTTATTTTTTGGGCCCAGTGTTGCTTGATAGTAAAGATTTTACACTTTTTCAGCGTGTCATACACTCACGAGTCTTACGCAGGCGTACAGAAGTATCATTACTTCTATTATCATCAAGCAGGGAGACCACCTTCTCGTAAACTACAAGGTTCAGATTCCAGAAATCAACATCTTCAGGGAGCAAATCAGGGAGAGCAGTATTAGCTTCAACTAATTTTTCCATCCTGAGAAGACTTTTTGGTGGCTTTTTGACCTCCTAGTTCTGATGCTGGCATTATCGGCAATCTACAAAGGTGGTCTTGCTGGGACGAGTGGCATGTTCGCTGAATCCTCTTGCTCCTGTCCTTGATAAAAACTTCATATCCCCCTTTATCTAAAAAAGATACCTGATATCTTTAATAGTGAGGCGTTTTACGAGCATATGCCGGGTGCATATTGACCCAACTTTCATGTAACCTCTGCATGTATCCTCTTCGTGCCGATGAGCTTTCTTGCCAACAGGTAAGGATATCCCTTCTGAGTTGGTCTGACCATTTAAAACGATGTTCTTGCGTATGTCCGGGGTCATTGCCTAGTTGTACCCTCGGTTCGGTCAAATTGCCACTCCCAACTAAACTATGGCCTCCATCCGAGAGGCCTATTGTGGGTAGTACTGCGCGATACTGGTGACGTAATCGCATAATTCCTTGCATTCGGGAGTTAGTCCAATGCAACGTGGTCGCCATATCCCTACGCCATTATTATTGTTATTATTATTATAACATTAGGTCATATCCCTTGTGGGGTAAGTGTATATAGTCTATATAGTGTATATAGTGTAATAGAAGCTGCAATAAAGAAGATTTAAAGACTGTTGGAACACTCAGAAGGTAAAAGAATGACTAAAGTGTTAGAAAGTTCCAAGATGCGCTTTAATGTCCTGTAGGCTGTTTTCCTTTTAATGGGTACATTGCTCAAGGGTCGATACACGTACGAGACAAAAACAAAGGACGTGACGGGTGGAGCGCAATGTCAACAATTTAGGCACCAAGAATAGCAGAATGCGAAAGTCATCATTTTACCTATGCTCTCTCCGACCTTAAAGGTGTGGGGTGACTTCAATTAAAACTCTTATAGAGATCCCACACCCTGTTCAAACATAATAAGCTTTCCACCTCCTGGCGTATACACCCAGGGTTCAGCTTATCACGTTATACATACATGATTTTCTCCAGTGACCTTTTCACCTTTGTGTGCATAAAATGTTTACTTTTCGCTATGTTATCGTCTTTCCGAGTTTCTGCACCTACAGCCTTAATGTACGACTGGGTTCAACCAAATTTCTTAGTTATTTAACTGGTTTTGTATAACACATGCATGGATACGGCCACTCCTCATGCCTGTGGAGCGAACCTCAAGTTTAAGGCGCTTCCTAGAGTTTAATTTTTAGTCCTTGTATTACAATTGACAACAACGGTTGACACCCTTAAAAGCTGTTTGGGTTAGGTTAATAACATTCAGCACGTTTCCTGATCATAAATGTTAACACAGTTTGCAAATTTCGCAAAAGCTGTCTCTTTTCCCATTTTAAAAAAAAAGGTTGTTTCTTCTCTTTCGAAAAACTTGCTCTTTTTCTTGTTTTTTTGCTTAAATGCAAATTGAATTAGCAGAAGCCAATAAGGAAGTTTAAAACTGCTTTTGCTTAAAAGGTTTACTATTATACCTTTTCGTTTGGAAATCATCTCTTGTGGTTAAAAGTTCTATTATTTGGTTCAAAAATTTTATTATTTTGCTGAAAATACAAGTATTTGATTAATAAGACATATTTTTTGGTCAAAAATTCAGCTCCTTGTTGAAAAGTTGAACTGCTTTGTTAACTATTTATATTTTTTTGGGTGAAAATTCATTTCTTCAGAAGAAAATGTAACTATTCTCTTTTCAGAAATGTAATTTTTATAAATCTAAGTTTAAAAATCATGTGTTGAAATTAGTGTTACACCCTATTGTTGAAAATTCAACTACTTTTGGTAGAAAATTGATTTTCTTGGTTGCAAGTTCAATCTTTTTGATTTAAAATGCAACTATTTGTTTGTGAATCATATAAACTTTTTTCTTTTGAAAGTTCATCTTTTTGACTTAAAAATTGAAGAAATTGATAGAAAATTAAACTATTCGGTTTAAAATAAAACTACTTCTTATGAAAATTTAACTGTTTAGCATAAAATTATCTTTTTTGTTAAGAAACTAAATTTTTTGTTTCAAATTTAACTGTTTTGGAGATCATTTGTTCCTTTTACTTTAAAATTCAATCATTTTGTTAAAAATGGATGAATTTAACTTCTCGGCAGAAACAGAACTTTTTTTTTTGTAAAAATGGAATTATTTGGTTGAAAATTGAGCTTTAAGGTCGAACATTTACATATTTGGTTACAGATTATAGGCCGAACTACTTTGTTCGAAATTGCTTTTTTAAAGATTTACATCTTTTATTGAAAATTTAACTTTTTTGTCGAAAATCCGTCTTTTCAGTCAGAAAATAATCTTGTTGAAAATTTATCTTTTTCATTCTAAATTTAAGTATTTGTCTCAAAAATTCTTCTTTCCCGTCAAATCCAGTTACTCCCGACCCGTAATAACTAAATCTAGCTCAAATTAAAGTTTAACTGTAATTTAAATTTCGTTTTTTATTATTAAAAAATAATGTTTTTAGGTGAAAATTCTGACGATTTCATTTTTGATTCAAAAATATCTTTGTTAGTTAAAAATTTAACCATTTGGATTAAGAATCATTTCTTTGTAATCCAGAATTCATCTATTTGCTTGAGGGTTCAAATAGTTTGTTAGATGTTCGTTTATGGTAGAAAAGTCATCTTTCTTGGTTCAAAATTAACTTTTTTTTTAATTTCAACTTTTTGGGTTGAATTTTCAACTGTCCTTTGAAAAATTCTTTCCAGCTTGAAAATTTATGTGTTTTTGAATAAATTTTAATTCTTCTGGTTTGAAAATTTCTTATTTTGGATTCGAAGTTGATCTTTTAGGGTAGAAAAGTCATAGTTCTTGGTTAAAAATGAAATTTTTTGTTAAAAATTCAAATCCCTTTAAAAAAATTTGTCTTTTAGGCTTGAAAATTTAACTATTTGTTTCAAAGTTCAACAACTTTGTCGAAAATTTTTCTCTTTTACTCGAAAGTTCAACTATTTGGTAGTCAATGTAGCTGCTTTGTTAACAATTAATTTGTTATTGTTGAATTGTCATTTTCTCAAGTGACTTAGACTGTCGCAACCCTGTGAATTCTTTGTTTATTTAACAGCAATAGTTTTTCGAAAACTTCGTCGTTAAATCTTTCCCCTTTTCTTGTTCAATATAATTCCTGCGCTACCAAAGAATCTTGAAAAAACTAGCCAAAAGAATTTAAAAAGTGAAAATGAAAAAATAGTTGCAAAAACAATGTCACATATTGATCGTCATAAAAAAGATTTTTTTCGAAAGTAATTTCAAATGTAATTAAAAAAGTAACGATTTTTATGTCATGTCTGTGGAGCGAACCTAAATTTCAACATTTCAGCTCAGAGGCATGTAATGGTCGTTATATAGTTTTAAAAATTAATTCAGTGCCTTTAATTTGATGTCTTGTAACTCTTGGTTAAACTTAAATCTCTATATGTCCCCAAGTACTAAAAGAGCGACCCTTAAGCTCTAAAAGACAATATCATAGGTGGCGGCCCTGCGGGTTTAACCTAAAAAATTATTATTGAGTACAGTGATGACCGACAAGGAACATTTGAGATCTTGCATTCTTTTTGCATTCCAATTCAAAAAAATGCAGCTGACACGATCGAAATGATATGGTCAGCCGCTACTAATAATTCTTATATAGGTTCCTGTAGAGGAACCTATATAAGAATTGAAAACTGAAACTGAAAATTCTCATATAGGATCCTGTACAGGAACCTATATAAGAATTTTCAGTAGGGGCTAACAATATCATTTCGGTCGCGTCAGCAGTATTTTTTCAATTGGAATGCAAAAAGAATGCAAGATCTCAAATGTTCCTTGTCGGTCATCACTGTACTCATTAATAATTTTTTATGTTAAGCCCGCAGGACCGCCACCTATTATATTATACATAGGATCCTGCATAGGAACCTGTATGTTTCATCTATGGGGTCCACCTATAGGAAATAACATAGGATCCTATAAAGTATCCTGTATAGGTTCCTGTATAGACTCCTATATAGCATCCTGTATAGGACTGTATCTAGATGCGCAGTAGTATTCTAAGGAACCTACGGCTTCACATAAGTTTCTTTTTTCCTCCAGGAGGGTCCTGAACAGGAACCTATATAGGATCATATGTCATTTTCTATAGGTGAAACATATGGGAACTTATGTAGGTTCCTATATAGGATCCCACATATGAACCTGTTTGGAATTTTCAGTAGGGGGCTCCGCGAAAAGTTCTGTGGGACATAAAACGTGTAAAAAGTGGTTCCAGAGATTTCACAATAGTGATTTCTGAATTTAATATAAAAAGAATGCAGTATTTTTCAGATTCAATCCGCAACATCGCTAACCATTAGATTTTATTTTAAAGTTGACGGTTCGCCCTTTAAAACTACTGAAGAACGGAAAAAAATCTAGTTTGACCAAGAGTTACAAGACGTGATAAAAAGGCACCGAATTAGTTTGTAGACCCTATATATCTATGACGTGTAGATACTTATGACGTGAAAGGAGGAACTTTAGGCTTGCTCCACAGGCGTGAGGAACAGCCCTATTCATTTATGTGTCATATTAAACAATTTACATTTCAAACCAGGCTGTTAGCGAATTCATAAAAGCTGTTAATTGGGGAATTATTTTTTGAACGATGATGAAAGACACATTAGTCTGAAATACCCTGGCATATCGCGTGCAAACAACTCGTTTCTCAGTAAAACCGGATGAGTTATAGAACTGGGCACATGAAACTGGATATCAACTAAAAATCAACTAACGCGAGTTGGTCGTCGACGAAGACAAGGATATCGGATATGATGTCTGATCGGATTTCCTGCGATTAAATTGAATTTCATGTCACTGAAGGCAGATCGAGGTTTGTCCCAGGTGGGTGAGAGAAATCGATAAACAGTTAAATTGTCGAGAAAACTAGAAATCTCCGTAAATGGAAACAACTGCAGAAGGGTTTTTACATTCGTGGAAAATTCCGTTTCAACGTCATTTACCTTTTAACCATATTTTTGTGTCAGAATTAGCATCACCAAAGGCCTCCTCCGCGAGTGTGTTATTTTCCGATTTGAAGGAAAACATAATTTGTAATATAAAAGAGAAATTTTAAATAAATACTCATTTCTTAAAGTTTTGACCACTTAAATTTGAGATCAATAATATTCTGAGAACTAAGAATTTTTTTTAAAGTTAGATTCTAGACAATATTAAGTTTTTTACTTCACAGGATTTTACGAAATGTTGAACAGTATTCGAGTTAGTTTCAAAGATGAGAAATTTAGAAAGTCTGAAAGAAATGTGAAAATATTAAATAGATATTCCGCAAACTTTTCAAGTTTAAAAATATTTTTAATTTCACTAAAACTTCTAAAATTCAGAAATAGCTTTAAAATTCACTCCCATTTTTTCTGAAAATAAACAATTCTGCGCAAATAAAAAAACTGCTTTAAAATCTTCCTGATTCTCATTTTACAATTTTTGAAATGTTTCAAAATCTTTTTAAATATGATGTTAACATTAATTTTCCAAATAAAAAAATCTACATGATTTAGAAATTTGTTGACTTCTTGAAATTAAAAATTGTTTTACTATCTTTTAAAAATTTTTAACCAATTGTATATCTTTAAAAATTAATAACATTTTTCAAAATAAATAAGAATTACGTTAGAATCTTTCAGATTCTTATTTGAAAACTTTATAATTGTTTTGAAATATTTTTAAACAATTTGAAATATCATTTTAAATTAATTTTTCAAGCCAAAAAATCGTATACCATTTAAAAATGATTCTTTCGAAACATGCAAAAATTCTTAGATATGATTTTTTTTCGAAATGTCCAAAAATACACATTTTTCTCGACATTGTTGAAATCTTAAAATTAAATGACTTTTTTTAACCTTTTTAAAACTTCCAAACCTTCTAAATATCTTTTATAAATATAAAAATTTTTCCAAGGTTAAGAACAAAATTTTAATTATCTTCAAATCTTTCAGATTATTTCTTGAAAATGTTGGAAATCTTTTTAAATATTCTCTTAAAATTAGCATATAAAAGCCAAAAAATATTTTTTAATTTTCCTAGGAATCTAAAAAAAAAAAATTATTTGGTTTTCTCGAAACGTTTCCAAATTCTTTTCTTTTTAAATTTTTAAATTTAAACATTTTTTCGTAATCTTTCAAAAAATTATTTGCCTTTTTCCCAAAATTAAAAAAAAATCCTAATGTTTTTCAATAGATAAGCCAATTGAAAAAAGAGTTTTATATTGAGATTCGGATAAATTTTCCTTATAAATGTTAGGAAAAAATGAATTAACTTTTAAAGATATACAAATGGTTAAAAATTGTTAAAAGATTATAAAAAAATTTTTAATTTCAAGAAGTTAACAAATTTCTAAATCATATTGATTTTTTTATTTTAAAAATTATTGTTAAGATCATATTTAAAAAGATTTCGAAACATTTCAAAAATTGTAAAATGAGAATTAGGAATATTTTAAAGCAGTTCTTTTATTTGTGCAGAATTTTTTATTTTCAGGAAAAATTGGAGTGAATTTTAAGTATATTTCGGATTTTTAGAAGTTTTAGTGAAATCAAAAATATTTTTAAACTTAAAAAGGTGGCGGAATATGTATTAAATATTTTCACATTTCTTTCAGACTTTTAAAATATATCAATATTTTTGAAACTAACTTTATAATTATTGTTATGAAATATTTTTAAACAATTTTTTATTTTATTTTACATTAATTTTTCAAGCCAAAAAATAGTATAACATTCAAAAATTTTTAGAAATCATTTTTTTTCGAAATGTCCAAAAATACACATTTTTGTGTATTATATATATAAAAGGGTCCCAAAGATAAGAACTAAAATTTTATTGTCTTCAAATCTTCCAGATTATTTTTTGAAAATGTTGGAAATCTTTTTAAATATTCTCTTATAATTAGTATAGAAAAACCAAAAAATATTTATTAATTTTCCTAGGAATCTAAAGAAAATTATTTGATTTTCCTGAAACGTTTCCAAACTCTTTTTTTTAATTTTAAAAATCTACGTTTTTTAGAAACTTTTTTAAATGTTTAAATTAAACATTTTTTTGTAATCTTTAAAAAAATGATTCGTTTTCCCCAAAATTTAAAAAAGTAAATCCAAAGGTTTTTCAATAGATAAAAAAATAGAAAAAGAGTTTTATATTGGGATTCGGATAAAGTTTCCTTATACCTTGTATTTTATGCCACCTGATAAAACGGAGGATGGTAATAAAAATGAGACTATAATAACCTTTTTAGTTCCATGCATCACGTAACAATTTCATATTTACCTACTCTTTCTCGTATCATGGTTTTAGCTCATAAAATACTATTACTCGTTTGGCATACCGATCTGTTTTCAGCTTCAGGACACACGGCTGTATTTTCAAAAATGAACATATTGTACACAACAGCATAAATTATAAAAAATAGTAGCAAAATAGTGTCGTTCAATTTGTAAGTATTAAATAGAGGGGCTTACAATTTTTGAACTCTGGAATAATGGGAAGACCAGGGTTAAGTGCGCACTTTTTTACATTAAAAAAAACTGTTACACTTTAGTACTTCCCTAATCGAGCGTGAATGAGCCTTAAGGGTATTGTCCTGGAAAAATGCCACTTCATTTGGAATAACGCAATAGCGTTATAGATACTGACCATGTTATTAATGTTTTAAAAAATAAAGTAAGCTATTGCAATTAAGTAAAGGGCGATTAACATTATTTATGTCCGGATTTTCGAATTGTTCAATTTTGAGTATTTTTTCGGCTAACTAAAAAAAATCGTTCATGCGCGGCTGACGCAAAATGGCTTTTTGTACCTAGGGCCTAAAAACATAAAGAAGTGCACCTAAGGGCGAAAAAAAAACATAATTTACGATCAAGATGAAAAAGTTTATATCTTTGAAAGAAATAATAAGAAATGAGTCCTGGGTGAGAAACTGAATTTTGTTATTGAATTATTTTATTTTTTATTTTTATTGATCAAAAAAAATTTTTTTAAATTAATTTTTATGAAATATCAAATAAGCTTTTGCTCATAGTCGATCGTGTCTATGAACAAAATTGTATTTGAAATATCGTTCCTTCCAGGTATATCAGCGCTTTTTTTATAACTCCATTTTATTATTAAAAATTGACGATATAAAACCTGTGCGCGCTTAGCCCTGGTCTCTCCTACAGATATCTCCCAAAAAATGGTGTAAAATTTTTCAAATTTTTTATAATGCTCTTAGAATTTTAAAATCCGTTGAAATCTTTTAAGAATCTCTAAAATAAATTCATGTTCTATAATTTATGATAAAGTCGCTAATCTCCTTAAATCATTTGATATCCCTAAAAGACTCTTTAAATTTCGTTTTATTTAGTTTATCCTCTAAAATTCTCTAGAAATCCATCAGTATCCCTTGAAATTTTTCAAATGTCATTAATACCCTAGATATAATTTTGAAATTACTTTGAATTTTTTCAATTCCTATGATAACTTTTGAAAACCCTTGAAATTTTCGAAATTCGTAAATTCCTTGCAATCTTTTAAAATACCCTGAACACTTTATAAAACCTTTAAAAGCCTTCAAAATCTATAAAATACCTTAAATTAAATTAAATCGGTAGTTATCCCACAAAAATCGAGTAAGATGCCGTAAGACATCTTGAAATTGTAATATCTTTCCAAATTTCTTCAAAAATGATCAACTCTTCGAAATCCTTTAAAATCCCGTAAAATCCAAAATCTATGAATTTCTCAAGTAGTCTTAAATTCATCAAAACATTTTGAAATTTTGCAGATACTATAAAAACTTATGAAAATCTTTGAAATGTTCTGAATTCTTAGGAAATTATTTGAAGTTACTTAAAAATGTATAAATCATTGAAATTCTGTGGAATCCTCCCAGACTTCATAACATCCCATAAAATCCATAAAAATCTCATGAAATTTCGTAATATTACAATAACAATTTTTTAAAGTTTTACTGTCCTTGGAGATCCTATAAAATCATGTAAATCTTGTAAAATACCTATATATCCCTTTAAATCCCGTAAATTATCTGGAAATTAAAAATATTTCCTAAAATTTGGTTTCAAATATTTAAAACTTTGTAACCATCTGAAATAGATCAAACTCAATCAATTTCCTACAAAGTAGAATAATTTTTCAACATAACGTTGCGAATGCAAAATATTAATTTTAGGCCAAAAATTAAATAGTTAAATTTTCAGTAATAAAAATTAATTTTTAAACAACAGCAAAAAAAATTTTTTTTGTTGATAATTCGTCTTTTTTGATAGAAAATTAATGTATTTGGTTAAAAATTGTACTTTTTTGTGGAGAATTAATATTTTAAGATTAAAAAATTTAACTTTTTTTTAGAAAAATCGTCTCTTCTTGTAAAATTTAATCCTTTTTTGTTAAAAATTCAATTGTCGAAAATTAATCTTTTTTGGTTGTCAATTCAACTACATTGTTAAAAAATAACTTGTTATTGAAATTTTGATTAGAAGTATCTGAAAATTTTAAAAATCCTTTTGAATTTTCTTTAAAAACTTAGGAAAATTATATTTATATAATCGTAAAAATAAAGAAACGAATAAACTTAAAAAATAAATACACTAAACTCTCGCTTTCAGTTACCCCCATCTCAGGCTTCCTAGAACTGCTGGCTCACGCAGTTTCTCATTGAGCAGGGCGAGAGCAGTTTCGACATAATATATATAGATATGTATATTCCAATGGGAAACGAGTCAGTCGGACCTCACTGTTTACGTTTCGATCTCCCTAAAATCAGTTTAAGAATATTTGAATACAACCCCCGATACTGGACTGAACGCGAGAGTTTGGTGTAATGTGAAATCATTTAATATTAGATTACGTGACAAGGGGAGAAAGGCAGCGATGTGCGAGGAGTGTGAAAGTTTGCCGAACGAGCGAAGCGAGGGCGGCAATAACCCAAAGCGAGAACTTGCCTCTCCTCTTGTCACGTGCTATATTTTTCACAACAAACAGGCTGGAAGTTAGGCTTCTGTTTGCGAAATGGGCCATGCATTATTTGCATAACTGGACGGCTAACTAAAGTCATGAAGCCATACAAATGCATGCAATAAAAAATATGGAGCATAAATGTGTTTTTAACGTAGAGGTTCTTCAATTTTAAAACTAAGTGACAGTTATCCATTCCCTAACTCACCAGTTTTATTCGTTTAAAGTGGAAATAGAAAGTGTCGGTAAGGAAGGTAAGCATGCAAGTTATTTGATTTTAAATAAAAACAAAAATTTATTTATGCAGATAAGAAAATTAATAGAAACTTATGAAATTTATGGTGATTTATTACATTTATGGAAAGTTGTGGTATTTTCTGCTGAACGCATGCGCACATCTAGAGTTATCTATACAACAGCTTTATAAATTATTCAAAAAAATAAACTATTAAATATTTTTACTTGAAACTTTTATCAGATTATCTTAAGAGCTCACTTTGAAGGATTATTTAGGTTAAATAAACAAAAATTAAAATTGGGTACTAATTAAATAATGATTGAAGTAAGAAAAAATGGTCGTGGGGTATTTTCCACGCCAGTGTGCCAAACAAGGGCTAGGGAGGTAAAGTGATGACGTAGCGGGAAGAAAGTAAATAGGGCTAAAATTAGGAGCGTTTTGAAAAATTCTTTGAAATCCCTTAAATGATTTAAAACCGTCTAAACCTTTTTACAATCTGTTATAATTCTTGAAATATTTAAAAATATTTCGATATCTCTTGACATTCTAAAAATTTCAAGAGATATTATAAAAGCCTGAAAGCATTGAAATCTTTTCAAATTTCCATTTCTGAGATGCTGAATAAATCATTTTATCCAATCTAGGGGGTTGTCCATATATTAGGTAGAGCTTTCAGGGTGGTGAGGGGATTTGAGAGGAGCTATTATGGTATATTTACGATGGGAGTTGGAAGGGTCCATCAAATGTTACGTAATCTTTCCGTATAACCAGCTATTTAAAAAATAGGTATCGCGTTTTGTTCCCTACAGAGGAGTAAAACGTTTTTTAACTTTAAAAAATTTATTATTTATTCTATCATCGTCATTAAGCTTCATTAAGAGTTATAATGTTTCTGTGATACGTGAAAAAATATATGGCATACGCTTTCTTTCATTTTAAACTAAAAAATTGATAGAAAACAATACTTTATAACATATGATTTTATATTATTATGTGTTATCAAAAATAAAAATAAATTTGAACGTATTTTTGAATTTCATTTGAAATTAGAAAACTTTAAAAATATTTTGTTTTTGAACTAAATGAACACAAATTTTAACAAATTAAATGTAATTCGGACTTATCAACAATACTAAATTAGCTAAAAATAACGTCTCCGGGGTTCTTTGGGTGGCTTATTACGAATATGAAGCAACAATTTAAAAAATTAAAATGACGAGCCCAATATGGCGGGCAAAAAATTTAAAAATAAGTCCCGGGGCATCAAAGTAGGGTTTCGGGCTTTTTTAGTCGCTAATTACGAACTTGAAGTCAAAATTCTAAAATTCAAAAGAGCGGATCCAATATAACGATGAAAAAATTTTTAATTGGTAACTTCGCTTCAATACAGGTCCTCGTGGATTTTTGGGGTGACAGATTAAGAATATGGAATAAAATTTTCGAAATTTTCAAAATTCGAAATGGCAGATTCAATAAAGAGAATAAAAATTCAAAATGGTGCATCAAATATGGCAGCAAAAAATTAAAAATTGGTCCTTTCAAAATTTAAAACGGCTGTTCTAACATAGCGAATAAAAAATTTATAAATAAGTCCCGTGGCTTCAAAATGAGTCTAGGAAAGTGTTTGGGACGCTGATTACGAATCTGAAGTAAATATTTCAAAATTTAAAGTGAAGTATCCAATATGACCGACAAAAATTGATCTCGTGGTTTAAAATGGGTCATTAGGGCTTTTTTAGGTGGCTGATTACGAATCTTAAGTCAAAATTCGAAAATTGGAAATGACGGATTCAATACGGCAGACAAAAATTTAAAAAAGTGATGTATCAGCTGTTCTGAAGTTTCTCTTCAGATTTATAGTCAACGACATAAAAGCCTCCTGAGGACCCATTTTGAAGCCACTAAACCCATTTTTTAATTTTCTGTCGCAATATTCGATCCGCCATTTTGGATTTTCAAATGATGACTTCCAATTTATCATCATAGACCCCAAATATCTTCCATGTATAAAGTTTCAACCAATTCGTATGTAAGGAGAGGTGTATGCCTCAATGGCATAAAAAATGTTATTTAAGATAAAAACGTTATATTCATGTTAAAAAAAACTCTGATTTCTGAAAGTTAAGTAACAATGAGAGGGACGTCCAGAAATTATAAAAAACAGTGTTACGTAATATATAGACGTCCCCTGGTAAATAAGTTTCAAAATATGCAAGACAAATAATAAAACCAAAAAACTGACTTTTTGGAAAAACTCCGTTTTTCACTTCAACTCGTGCTCAGTGCTTCAGTTTGTGAAATTTTTTAATGAAAATTTCAGGAAATGTGCTTTAAGATGTCCTTCGACTGACAATATAATAGTAATTCAAAACTGTTTTTTTCAAAAATTATTATTAATTTTTTTCTGATGCTCAGCGCGAATCGAACACTTGTAACTTCCAGCGTTTCGTTTAGCGAGGAAATTTTGAGCAGGCAAATACTTTTTGCGACAAACATTCGGAGAAACGTATAATGGAGTTTTTTGGAAAGTTTCAGATCAAAATATTTAATAGTCTAGGAGTATTTATGATTTTAGTGAACGTCCGCGCTGGAGTTTTCGTGAGATATTCAACTTTATTAAGCTTAAAATTTAATTTAATGTGCACTGTCCAGAGCATAGTTAAGGACTAACTGATCTGTTTTATTTTTGAAATAGATTTAGACAAAGTGTTACAAAAATTGTGCATAGGTTTGTTTTCAAAATGCATGTTCAAGGTCGCTTTCGATTTAAGCCGAATGTCGGTGTAAATATTAGGTGTACATTAAATTATCCTACATTTAAATCTAAATAAACCGGAAAATACATTCAAAATTAAATAAAATTCATGAATATTTTGTTAAATTATTTTTGTTTAAATGTTATACACTAAAAAATTTCATAAGATCATATTATAAGAAAAAACTCTCTAGCGAGAGAACATGGCACAGCGGAGTGCATAGTAAGCTCGAAAACTCCAGCGTTGACGTTCACTAAAATCATAACTACTCCTAAACTATTAAATATTTTGATCTGAAACTTTCCAAAAAACTTCTTTACACCTTTCTCCGAATTTTTGTCGCGCGAAGTATTTGCCTGCTCAAGATTCCCTCGCTAAACGAAACGCTGGAAGTTACAAGCGTTCGATTCGCGCCGAGCATCAGAAGCCCTTATACGATCCGGCCCCTCAAATGAGAAAATAGTAGCATTAGTTTAATTTTTTCCAAAATAGTAGAACAATAGAGTTACATTGTTAAACCCAAGTGTCTAAAGGTTTCAGTAGGGCCGAGGGGCAGTTTTTATAATTATATAAAAAAAATAATGTTTAAAAACAAGGTGATCTTTTAAGCCGAAAAATCTATCTTTAAGCCAGAAATCGGCAAAAATTAATGTGATAAAAGTATGCTGGAATGAAATTAAGACTCAGCTCTCTTGGACGACCACAAATCTGAATGTCTTCGTAGATTGAAATACTCGTCTTGAAATTGTTATATAAATATCTTTGAAATGTAAGGGCTGTGATAGTTTTGGCTTCTAATTCTGAGGGAAACCCGTGTCGTGGAAATTTTCACGCATTCTATTACAAGTTTCGCCGATGAATATCGTCTAAATATACAGTATATGCGATGTACTGGGAATAGCTCCAGTCGTACAATTCGGTACGCGTTGACTCGATTTTTCCTACGTGTGTGCAGCAGACTCAGTCATCGAACTTTCAGCATTCTACGTGCTCTGATTTTCAAAATAGAAGACATTTTCAGAAAAAAATATATTCTGCAAAAAATGAAATTTAATAAAGCGTAAAAGTTCCTGATATAAATTAAAAAGCTTTTGGAAGCATCATTGTAATTCGGGATGATTACTGCACTGAGAAAACAACACGGAAAAAGAATGGGTAAGGTTTACCCCAACTTCATAGTCATCTTTACCTGAAAGAAAAATTACCTTTCCTTGGTCAAGATTTACCCGTGATATCGATTTTTTTTTAATTTCTGCTTTATTTTGTCAGAATTCAAGCTTTCATGTAGGATTACCCTGGATTACCTCTTACAGAATTACTTTGGGTTTCAAAGATAATTCCGGATTGCATAGGAATACCTTTTCAAAGAAAACATTAATTTTCTGCTGAAAAAATGAATTTCTAAAAAAATACATGAATGTTCAACCACGTAGTTGAATTTTCCACTGTACGAGATTAATTTTTCACAAAAAATGAAATAGTTAATTTTTTAACGAGATACGTGAATTTACTACCAAAATTAAAAAACTTCAAAATGCGAAATTAGACTTTAACAAAATTGTTGAATTTTTTTACAAATTCGATTCATTTTTTACCAAAGAAGATGAATTCTGAATAAAAAATGTAATAGTGAATATTTAAACAAAAATATATTTTAAATTTAAATAAGAAACAGTCGTAGCGAACCAAAAAATAGGAATTTTAGAAAAAAATTTTTGAATCCTCAACCAAAAAAAAAAACAAATTTTAAACGAAACAGACAACTTTTGAACCAAAAAGGACACTTTTCTTAAAAGGTAATTAATTTTCAACAAAGTAGAATAATTTTAAGCCAATTATTTTAATTATTAATTTAAAAAAATTATTTTTTACGCAAACAACGCATTTATAAAATAACAATTAAATTTTTAACCAAAGATATGAAATTAAATACAAATATGCATTTGTAACCAAAAAATGAATTTTTATCAAATTAAGTAGTTAAGTTGAGACAGTAGAACTTTTAACTAAGAAAGACAAATTTTCAACAAAAATCAAATAATTAAATATTCTGTCAAAAAAAATAATTAATAATAAAAAATTGATTTTAAATAATATAGGTAAGTTTTAACGAGACCATTTTCAACTAAAATCAAGAATCTTCAATGAATCTTCTTCAATGAATTCTCGAATTGAAAAATTTCCAAAGAATAAAATTCCTGAATAATAAAATTCCAGAATTGGAAAATTTCCGAACAGTTTATAATATTACTGAAACGCATAAATCACGAATAACCAATATTCTAACAATTTATAATATTATCGAATTTATAAATTTTCTATTTGTAAATTCCCCGAATTGGTAAATTCCCAAATAATAAAATTCCGAAATTTGAAAATTCCTGAAGTAGAAAATTACAAAATAATTATATTAGCGAATAATTAAATTCCCAAATTCGAAAATTCCCGACCACTTTATAATCTGACCGAATTGGAAAATTGCCAAATAATAAAATTCCTGGCAATTTATGATGTTATGGAATTTGAAAATTCTCGATTAATATAATTCCCGACTTAGAAAATCCCCAAATAATAAAATCCACGAATAATAAAATTCCCGAACACTTTATAATATTACACAATTGGAATATTTCCGAATAATGAAATTCACAGCAGTTTATAGTATGGCCGAAGTTAAGATCGAAAATAAGATTCCAATATTGGTTAATTCCTAAATAATAAAATTCCTGAACTCTAAAATTCTCAAATAATAAAACTCCCGAATTGGAAAATTCCCGAACTAAAAAATTCCCAACAATTTATACTATTATCAAATTTGAAAATTCCCTAATAATGAAATCACCGACTAATAAGATTCCCAAATTGGTAAATTCCTAAATAATAAAATTCCTGAACTCTAAAATTCGCGAATAATCAAACCCCCGAATTGGAAAATTCCCAAACAAAAAAATTCCCAACAGTTTATACTATTATCAACTTTGAAAATTCCCTAATGATGAAATTCCCGACTAATAAGATTCCTAAATTGGTAAATTCCTAAATAATAAAATTCCTGAACTCTAAAATTCGCAAATAATAAAACTCCCGAATTGGAAAATTCCCGAATAAAAAAATCACCAACAGTTTATACTATTATCAAATTTGAAAATTCCCTGATAATGAAATTCCCGACTAATAAGATTCCCGAATTGGTAAATTCCTGAATAATGAAATTCCTCAACTCTAAAATTCGCGAATAACAAAACTCCCGAAATCGAAAATTCCCAAAAAAAAAATTCCCAACAGTTTATACTATTATCAAATTTGAAAATTCCCTGATAATGAAATTCCCGACTAATAAGATTCCCGAATTGGTAAATTCCTAAATAATAAAATTCCACAACTCTAAAATTCTCAAATAATAAAATTCCTGAATAATAAAACTCCCGAATTGGAAAATTCCCAACAGTTTATACTATTATCAAATTTGAAAATTCCCTTATAATGAAATTCCCAACTAATAAGATTCCCGAATTGGTAAATTACTAAATAATGAAATTGCTCAACTCTAAAATTCTCGAATAATAAAATTCCCAAATAATAAAATACCCGAATTGGTAAATTCCTAAATAATAAAATTCCACAACTCTAAAATTCTCGAATAATAAAATTCCTGAATAATAAAACTCCTGAATTGGAAAATTCCCGAACAAAAAAATTCCCAACAGTTTATACTATTATCAAATTTGAAAATTCCCTAATAATGAAATTCCCGACTAAAAAGATTCCCGAATTGGTAAATTCCTAAATAATGAAATTCCTGAACTCTAAAATTCTCGAATAATAAAACTCCCAAATTGGAAAATTCCCGAACAAAAAAATTCCCAACAGTTTATACTATTATCAAATTTTAAAGTTCCCTTATAATGAAATTCCCGACTAATAAGATTCCCGAATTGGTAAATTCCTAAATAATGAAATTCCTTAACTCTGAAACTCTCGAATAATAAAATGCACGAATAATAAAATACCCGAATCACGAAATTCCCGATTACATACTAATATTACCGAATTAAATAATAACCGAATATAAAAATTCTAAACATTTCATAATATTACTGAATTTAAATATTACCGATTAATCCAAATAACAACAGAAAAAATCTGAATGATAAAAATCCAAACTAGAAAATTCCCGAATTTAAACAATTACATTTTTTAAAATAAATATTATGTATTTATTAAAAATGCAATAATCAATTATTTTGATACGAGAAAAATGATTTTTGTTGTTTAAAGTTTCTGAAATTATTGTTCAAAATAATAATAATTACAAACAATATATTTCCAGCAGAAATTTTTCTTCAGTTATTATTTCTTTTGCAATTCAAGCAGTACTTTGAGAAACTTAAAACACTAAAAATAATTTTTTCTTCAAATAAAGATATTTTATTAGTATATTTTTAATAAATAAATAATATTTATAAAAAATGTAATGATTCAAATTCGGGAATTTTATTATTTAGGAATATTTTAGTTCGGGAATCTTATTTTATGGGATTTTTTAGTCGTCCTATTTTTTGCTTCCTAGGTGTTTTTTGTGGTATTGTTCTATTTTTTGAGGAGCTACTCTGTAAGTTAAATAAGCTCACACAATAGCTAAAGCTTTCCATTTATTATGTTATCGTGACGATGATAAGCGAGTGCTGCTTTTCTATGCAGAAATGCATAAACCCATATTGTTTTTCATGTCCAAAGAGAATTTCAGTGAATACACATTTTGCCTCGTATAAGTTATGGCGACTTGTATATGATAACACAAATGCATAAAATACAAATAACCATGTCTTTGAATGTCAAAGGCAAACACATATTCTCCGAGTTTCCGTAAATCTTTTAGTTCCACTTTTCAGAAGAATATTTATTCTCCAAACATTTCAAAAAATTCGATAAGTAAAAAGTTAACAGAGAAATCAATAAAGATTGTAAAATAAAAATTTGAAAATAAATTAAAAAAGATATCTAAATTTTAAATTTGATTATATTGATGAAAGTCCAGAAACTTTGAGAAGGTATTAAAAGAATAAAAGTGAAAACTTGGCGAGATTTTTTCTTTGATAATAATCTTAGCACGTTTTTTTCCTTCATTTAATAATTTTGTTTAGCTTAGACGAATTTCAAAGTTAAACCGATTACTTCGGACCAATAATTTTTCAAAAACAAGAAAAAATCTGCTTCGGCAAGGATAGAAAGTAGATCACCTAAATGAAGAAATTGGTTTCTTAGGTTTACTCAATAAAACATGTTTATTCCCTTCTTAAAAATAACAGAGCAATTAAAATTTTGCAGATTCACTGAATACCTGAAAATTTCTCAGTTCTTAAAATTTCTGAAATTCCTTGAATTCTTTCGGTTATTGAAAATTTCTTAATTCCCTGAAATCCTTAAACATACTGAATTCTTGAGTATAAGGATATTCTGATTTCTTTGAATATAAGGAATTCCGAAAATTTCTAGAGCATTCTAAATTTCTTGCATTCTCTGAATTTTTGAATATCTTCTAATTCCTTAATTACCTAGAATGGTTAATTTCACTAAATCTCATGAAATCCTTTAACATTTTGAATGACCTAAATTTTCTAAATTTATGAATATATCTGAATTTCTTGAAATTCTTTCAATTCTCTGAATATCCTGAATTATGGACATATTTTGGATTCCCGAAATGCTCTGAAATTCCTCAAGTTCTGTGAATTTCCAGAATTTCTTGAATATTCTAAATTCTTGCATTCCTTGAATACTGGGAGATCCAGATGAGTCCTTTAATCTATAAATATAAATGTTTAAAGATAATGCTCTTTAAAGTTTACAGTTTTTCTCTTGGGAACTACTCTCGCAAAGTGCATTCCTCTCTTAGTTTGTAATACTTTTCTTTTTCTACTCCCCCCACATCTCTGTAATACCGAGGCTTGTTTCTGCAACCAGTGAAAACAGGTACTATTGAATTTAGTTCTGCACTCTGTGAGAGTCGTTTTCTTTAAGAGACCTTCATACAATTAGCAATTTCAGTCTTTCTTCTCAGTAAACAGTTTGAAACTTCTCTTCTGGCTTTGTACAAGAGAATTTTGTTGCAGGGTTCTTTCAAGAATTATTTCCATTTTTCCAAAGAGGCCATTCAATAAATACGTGACTTTTTGGAAAAACATGATTTTAATCCGTTTTTCACTTCAACTCGTGCTCAATGCTTCAGTTTTTGAACATTTTTAATGAAAATTTCAGGAAATGTGCTTTAAGATGTCCTTCGATTGACAATGTAATAGGAATATAAAACCGGTATTTTCAAAAATTATTATTAATTTTTTTCTCTAGCTCGGCGCGAATCGAAAACTTATAACTTCCAGCGTTTCGTTTAGCGAGGAAATTTTGAGCAGGCAAATACTTTTTGCGACAGACATTCGGAGAAAGGTATAATGGAGTTTTTTGGAAAGTTTTAGATCAAAATATTAAATAGTCTAGGAGTAGCTATGATTTTAGTGAACGCCAGCGCTGGAGTTTTCGAGCTTAGTATGCACTCCACTGTGCCATGTTCTCTCGTTAGAGAGTTTTTGCTCATAATATGATCTTATGAAATTTTCTAGTGAATAACAGTTAAACAAAAATAAGCTAACAAAATATTCATGAATTTTATTTAATTTTGAATGTATTTTCCGTTTTATTTAGATTTAAATGTAGGATAATTTAATGTACGCCTAATGTTTACACCGACATTCGGCTTAACTCGAAAGCGACCTTGAACATGCAGTTTGAAAACAAACCTATGCACAAATTTTCTTAAACTTTATTTTAAAAATCTATTTTAAAAATAAAACAGATCAGTTAGTCCTTAACTATGCTCTGGACAGTGCACATTAAGTTAAATTTTAAGCTTAATTAAGTTGAATATCTCACGAAAACTCCAGCGTAGACGTTCACTAAAATCATAACTACTCCTAAACTATTAAATACTTTGATCTGAAACTTTCCAAAAAACTTCATTATACCTTTTTCCGAATTTTTGTCGCGAGAAGTATTTGCCTGATCAAAATTCCCTTGCTAAACGAAACGCTGGAAGTTACAAGTGTCCGATTCGCGCTGAGCATCAGAAAAATATTAATAATAATTTTTGAAAACAACGGTTTTGAATTCCTATCATATTGTCAAAGGAACGACATCTTAAAGCACATTCCCCGAAATTTTCATTAAAAAATTTAAAAAACTAAAGCACTGAGCACGAGTTGAAGTGAGAAACCGATTAAAATCCAGTTTTTCAAAAAATTCACTTTTTGGGTTTTATTTCGAAAACTAAAAAAGTAACAACTTTTTGTCAAATGGAAAAAAGAAGCACAATGAAATTTCACCTCCAGATATGTCCTTCAAAAATTTTTAATCCAAAATTTGTTTTAAAGCCTCCAGGGGACTATGATTTAACACGAGAAAATTCTATACGCCCTTATACGATCCGACCCCTCAATTTAACTATTTGGTGGAAAATTAATTTTTTCGTTAATAATTCATGTTTTTGGGTTGAAAATTGAACTGTTTTCTTTCTGCAAAATCTTCTGTTTAGGAAAAATTCAAGTGTTCTGATTTAAAATTCAAATATTTGTTCGTAGAGGATTCAACTTTTTTGTTCAAAATATGTCTTAAGGGATGAATTCACCTGGTTTCTATTCAAAATTAAAATCTTTTTTAGTTCAAATATAAAAGTAATATTAATATTTGTATGAGAGTTCGTCTTGTTTTTTATTTAAAATTTAACTACTTGGTTGGAAGTTGAATTTATTTATAAAAAATTCTGATTTTGTTTAAAATTCATCTCTTTGGTTTAAAATTGAACAAATTTTTTGAAGATTTACTTTTTTTTGTGTGAAAATTAATTTTTTTTATTACAAAAATTATTATTTACACTTTGTATTTTTACTTTCTTTGGTAAAAAATAAACCGTGTTTCAAATGAAAATTGTGTTTGTTTTGTTTTGTTGAAAGATAATTTTTTAAACTGAAAATTTAGCTTTTCCATTTTTGCTTGAAAAATTTATATATTCAAATTTTAACTATTTTGTTAAAAAGTCCAATTTTTTGTTCGAAAATTCAACTATTTTGTTGAAATACTTCTTTATGTGTAGAAAATTGATCTGATAGGGTAGAAAAGTTCGTGGTTAAAAATGCATATTTCTGGTTGTAAATATGAATCTCTTCTAAAAAATCCTTTTTTGGATTAAAGATTAAACTATTTGGTTCAAATACAAATTAAAACTAAAAAAAAAATCAACTTCTTCGTTGAGAAGTCATCTCTTTGATAAAAATTGCAACTACTTTGTTTGAACATACAATATATTTCAAGTGTAAATCTCAAGCGTATCATATTAAATTCAATGTAGCACCTATTCATTAATTTTGTCCATATGAAATTATTCCCCTATCATATCTCCAATTTTCGTGAAAAATCATCCTATCCCCCCTGTTTTGAGTGCTAGAATTTTGGGCTCTGAAATCTGAAATTGCCAACGATTTAATCCATCAGCATGAAAAATAGGACTCACAATCAGTTTCTCTGTTCATCATCCTTTGGAGGATCCACCTCAAGCATCGATATTCTAGTTCGCTTGGGAACTTGGGAACTAGGTATAAGAAATGAGGACATTTTGGACGAGGGAAAATAAATAGAAGTGCAATTTCTCGTCGGGCGACATCGTAAGCAGAAGAAATTTGCTGCTTCCGGGTCGAATCTCCATAGTCTCCCATTTATTTGGTTGTATCACTACCCTCGTAGCGACCTTCCATCCTCCCGGAACGACGTCATCGTCCCCATGGAAACTGGAGGAGGGTCTCTGGTGACGTCACACCTTCTGCAGTTTCCTAAAGGGCGTATGAGGTCGCTGCACTTTCGGCATCTGCTGCGCATCCGCATAATGACGTCACTGCGAGAATTACTCTTTTTCATTACGTCCTATTTCGGAATACACGCATTTTATCGCCATTTACCCATAAATCATTTATAGCGATCACTCCATGTGTGTAGTTGAAGATCATTAACCGATTTCAAAAAAGTAAAATTACTGTTCAGGTGCATTTCGAAACATTTTTGAACGAGTTTTTTAAATTTCGTTATCAAGGGTTCTAGATTAGAACAAAAACGCGTTTCGAGCTTCTATTTCTAATAATTTTTGTTTATTTTTAAAATATCTGAAAATTGAGTCGGAGTTTAACAAATTTCTATTGGCTCAAACAATGTTTATGTGTTCAAGCAGTTTTCTTTGGAAAACTTTTGAAAAGGAATATAAAATGAAAACCATAGAATTATTTTTCTGACTGTGTCTGAATTTGCTTGAATAATTATTTTTCCCAGAAAATATTTTTAAAATCGTATTTTATGAATTATACCTAATATTGAATAGTTTTGAGGAGTAGTAAATTCTGCTTAAAGCTTTATGTCATTGTTTATACTTTTAATTATTGTTTGATTTCTTCAAATTTCCTTCGAATTGAGTCTGGATGGTGTACGAATAAAAATTGTTTAAATAAGCACATGAAGTTTTTAACAGAATTTACTACTCTTCGAAATCATTCAATATTATGTTTAATTCAGAAATTAGGATTTTAAAAATATTGCTTGAAAAATAATTGTTTAAACAAATCAAGGTTATTTAAAAAATAAAGAAATTATTAATTTCTCCTTACCATACACTTTGCAGTCAAGCAAACAATTGTATGTATTATATTTTATATTAGTTTTTTAGAGTTATCGAAAAAGAACTGTTTGAGCGAATAGAAGTAGTTTCAACAAACAACAATTTTGTTAAACATCAGAAGAAATGTGTGGAAATTATGTAATTATTAAACAAAATGTAGCAAAGGATGCCAATTTGAGAAAAAAGTGGACATCTCTGTCTCAATTTTTCAGAACATGTATCACCTTTTACATTTTTTGGAAATACATAATTGTTTGAACAAGTAAAATTTATTTAAGCAAATAAAAATTGTTGAAGAAGTCATGGGAAAAATTCAACTTATCCATTAGTAGATATTTTATTGAAAAAAGACGACAGAAATTGCTGAAAATGAGCAATAACACGAAAAATCTAGTTTTTTGGGTCATATTTGGGAATTACAGATTTTCTTTCTATGAAAATGGAAATTTAAGGGAGGTAATTTTCACTCTAGAGTGAAAAAAATTTTTCAATGCATTTTTGGACCACCCTAAAGTTGACAATTTTTAAAATGTTACTTGCAATGGACTAATGAATCTTACGTCATCTAATCAGGACAGACGAAAAACTTTGTTGGTAAAAGGTCAGGGGGAGGGGGAGGGGGTCTCGAGTAAAAGTCACGTTACAAACTTATATAACGATTAGTAAGTTTCTTTGCGATAAATTTTAAGAAAGTTTGCGACTTTAGCGAAACATGCCCCTGCAACGTTACATTCAATAATAATTTAATAAGTTTAAAAATCACTTTTATATTTCAGACTTTACACGTTTTCCCCTATTTCCCTCTTTTGCCCTTTTTAAAGAATAACTCTTTTACTCCCGTTTTTAAGAAATTTCTCCTTGCATTTATTTTTATTATCATTTATCTGTGTTTTATTTAAAATGGAAATATTTTTTGGGTGCAAAATGAGCAGTACAAGTTTTGTTAAATATTCATATTTTTGGTTAAAAATTCAACAATTTTGACAGGAAAAATTAACTATTTGGTTGAAAATTAAACTATTTATTTAGAAAAATAACTACTTGATAGGAAAGTAACTTTAGGTTGTAAATTTATAGCCTTTGCAGGGTTGAAAATTCATGTATTTGTTGAAAATTGTTTTTTTTTGTAGTACATTAATTTTCTTTCTGGAAAATATATCTATATGATTATGGATTTAACTACTTTGTTGAAAATTCGCCTTTTTAGTTCAATGTAACTAGTATGCCAACTAGAATGCGAACGCAGTTGTCAGAGGGTCAGAAATATCCCAAAATTGGTAACATAGTTTAAGGATGATATTTTTTTATTTTGAAAAATTAATTATAAGAGAATATTTAAGAAATTTAAAAGAAAAGTTTTTCACAAAATTTTTATTAAGGAATGCCAATTGAACACGTGTTAATTGTAAAAATAATCGAGTAAGTTTAAGATATATTTAAAAGTTCTAAAAAGATTTCAAAATAATTTAACACGTAAAAAGATTAAAAAATAATTTTTTAAAAATTAAGATGTCTAAACATTAAAATTTATAAGCTTTTTAAGCGTTTTGAAAGAATTCGCTATCAATGATCTCCGGAAAGTATACCGAGCGCGGACACTGGAGAGAGCCCGCCTGACCACAGCAGCGTCGTATCACTCAATTTCCGGCTATTCCTCACGCATCACTGGTAAAAATCACGTTATGATCAGAAAAAGTTTTTTCTAGGAGAGAAATGCCATTATTCTTGTATTCTATTATAAATCAATAAAAATCAATGTAGTCGCTCTCAAATAGAATATCGGACAAAACAATGAGAAAATTTTACTCTTAAATTACACTTTAGCAGGTAAAAATATTATATCGACATTAAAAAATTCACTTTGAAATTCTTATCATTTAAAAAAATATATTATTCGCATTTTAACGAAATAATAATTAGATGTAATTTTTATAAATAAATTTAACCGCGTAAGAATTATATCTAATACGATAATTTACCATTACCCAATTTATTATCAAAGTAATTGTTCATTATTCTATAAAAGTTAATAAGAGCGCGGACGCTGTAGAGAAATAAAATAAAATGAAAGAACATTTTACTTTTGAATGATACCTTGACAGGAAAAAGTCTGGCACCAACATTGTCAAAGTTACTTTAAAAATTGTTTTTGTTCCTTGATAACTAAAATTTGCAATTCAATCAAGTAATCATTAGATGTAATATTTAGAAGCAAATTTATCAGCTTAACAATTTATAATTTAATGCGATAATTTACAACTCAGCAATTTATGATCAAAATAATTGTTCATAATGCTATTAAACGTCGATCAGAGCTGATTAAAATACCAATTATTATCAGACAAGGTTGATTGAAAATATCATTATCCTGTTATTTGATGAGTAAAACTGCAGAAAAGTATTACGAGTGATATACAATTTTCCTTTCACTCTATTCTATTCAAAGTAAATAATGTAAGAAAGCAAGGGAATTTTCCACGTCACGAAATATTACAAATTTACATAGCAAAATGTTCAAAGGATTTCAAAAGCAAAACATAAGAAAAGCAAATACTTGCTGTGCAAAAGGTTGGCAACATTCCTCTTTTCTGGCTGATATTCGTGGAAATTTGATCATTCTTGAAAAGATTCTTCTTTTTATCCCTCATTTTTTTTAGAATAAAACTTATTCATTCACTTTTAAATTACTTATCAATAGAAGTTGTACTCTAATTAAATTTTCAAACACACTTAAGCTTCGTCATACTCTATAATTTTTACTTTAATCTCAAATATCAATTACGTTTCAAGCTCATGCTCTCCATGACTTGGTGCTGAAATTATGATATAAGCCAAGCTTTACGTTTCAACTCCGTTTAAGTTCCAATCTGCGAGCACTTCTTACGGTCAGTTTTAATCCAATAATTTTTATTTTTACTTACCAAAATTAAATTTGTAAACTTTTAATTTTTAATTGTCATGCTTGTTTAATAATACTGTCTTGCAATCTTTTAATGATAAATATTTTCCGAGTCTTTCTTTCTGAAATCTAGATGATTGGCCGACCATAATCGTCCATTTCTACTTATTGATTTCAACAATTTACAGCACTTTTTCTTTTTACTCACCCAACGTAATCATCAAGCACGCGTCTAAAACGAAAGATTCATTTATATGCACTTGTTTTTTTCAATACTTTACGAATTAAAATTAAAATTCAATTCTTCGAGAAAACAGGAAATATGATTTTCATATTTCATCGATCGTCGGATATCATGTGAACTCGCATTCAATGAAACGTATAAAATAGAGCACATAATCTTTCCCCTGCAGGAGCTGCACATATTTTATTTCCTGATGAATTAGGAACGAATGAATTATTCATTTACTATCTAGTCTCTTTAATTTCAAGGTAAATACTGGACTATAATTTTTAAACATAAGTGGATAATTTTAGAATGAAAAACTTTGATACTATAACTTCATAAAGAATAAGTCATATTTTTTACATTTCTTTTCATAGGACTTTCTATAATAAGAAACCTCACGTATTAATATTAATCGAAAATTATTCATTTAATTAAATTACTTTTTCACTTATTTATTTATTAGAGAGACATGTTTTGTGATTTGCCGTTCTTATCTCTCTTTCAGTAGACTGAGCAAAAGATGCTTCGACGCAAATTGTCATATCAGTATGATAATGTGCGACAAATATTAGGAGTCATTTATCGACTATCAGGAAGTCAGCATCGATGAGTTGGAAGTAATTTCTCGAACATTAGAAACTTGGTATGCATTATTGCTACGCGATTTTCTACATGTAACACAATTTATTTATGGACCATCAGGAAGTTGATATCAAGTATTGGTATTTATTAATGGATTATCAGAAATTCGGCATTAACTCTTTTTTGCTGACAATTAGGAAGTTCTTGCGGATTTTTATTACTAATTCCTCAAATATTGTGACTTATTTAATAGTATTTAGGAATCGTTTCGACCATTTCGTATTTATTCATCAACTATTAGGAAGTCGGTATTTATAATCAAGAGTAGGTAAACTATTCTCAAGAAGTCGGCTAGGAATATTAGGAGCCATTTATAAACCATCAGGACTTTAGCAACGAATACTTGGTATCTGTTCATCGACTATTAGGAAGTCAGTATTAATAATAAGGAGTAAAGCAACTACTAATCAGAAGTAGGTTATGAATATTAGAAGCCATTTATCAACGATCAAGCGTTCTTGATTGACTATTTGAAATTCAGTATTGATAATCAGGAGTGGTACAAACATTATTAGGAAGTCGACTATGAATATTAGGAGCCATTTATCGACTATCAGGAATTTGGCACCGTCCACTTCGTATTCATTCATCAACTATTCGGAAATTGTTATTGATAATCAGGAGTTATCTCAACTACTGTTAGGAAGTCGGCTGTAAATATCAGAAGCCATTTATCAACCTTTAGAAAGTCGTCATCGACTATTAGGAATAGATGTTGATATACAAGAGTTATTAAACAATTAATAGGAAATAGGTAATGAATATTAAAAGCCATTTATCAACGATTAAGCGGTTTTCATTGACTATTTGAAATTCAGTATTGATAATCAGGAGTGGGACAAATATTATTAGGAAGTTGACTATGAATAGTAGGAGCCATTTATCAACTATCAGGAATTTGGCATCGACCATTTCGTATTCATTCATCAACTATTCGGAAATTGTTATTGATAATCAGGAGTTATCTCAACTACTGTTAGGAAGTCGGCTGTAAATATCAGAAGCCATTTATCAACCTTTAGAAAGTCGTCATCGACTATTAGGAATAGATGTTGATATACAAGAGTTATTAAACAATTAATAGGAAATAGGTAATGAATATTAAAAGCCATTTATCAACGATTAAGCGGTTTTCATTGACTATTTGAAATTCAGTATTGATAATCAGGAGTGGGACAAATATTATTAGGAAGTTGACTATGAATAGTAGGAGCCATTTATCAACTATCAGGAATTTGGCATCAAACCTTTAGTATTCATTGATCGACTATTTGAAAATTGTTATTGATAATCAGGAGTTATCTCAACTACTATTAGGAAGTCGGCTGTAAATATCAGAAGCCAATTACCAACCTTTAGGAAGTCGTCATCGACTATCAGGAATAGATGTTGATAATCAAGGGTTATTCAACAATTAATACGAAGTACGTTATGAATATTAGGAGCCATATTAACTATTGAGAGGTCTTCATCCACTATTTGGATATCATTCATAGACCATTTGGAAATCATTATTGGTAGTAAGGAGTGGGTCAACTATTAATGGGAAGTAGGTTATGAATATTAGAAGCCATTTATCAACGATCAAGAGGTCTTCATTGACTATTTGAAATTTAGTATTGATAATCAGGAGTGGGACAAATATTATTAGGAAGTCGATTGTGAATATCAGGAGCCATTTACCAACTATCAGGAATTTGGCAACGACCATTTCGTATTCATTCATCGACTATTCGGAAATTGTTATTGATAATCAGGAATTATTCAACTACTGTTAGGAAGTAGGCTGTAAATATCAGAAGCCATTTATCAACCTTTAGGAAGTTGTCATCGACTATCAGGAATAGATGTTGACAATCGAGGGTTATTCAACAATTAATAGGAAGTAGGTTATGAATATTAGGAGCCATATTTATAATTAAGAGGTCTAATTCCACTATTTGGATATCATTCATAGACCATTTGGAAATCATTATTGGTAGTAAGGAGTGGGTCAACTATTAATGGGAAGTAGGTTATGAATATTAGAAGCCATTTATCAACGATCAAGAGGTCTTCATTGACTATTTGAAATTTAGTATTGATAATCAGGAGTGGGACAAATATTATTAGGAAGTCGATTGTGAATATCAGGAGCCATTTACCAACTATCAGGAATTTGGCAACGACCATTTCGTATTCATTCATCGACTATTCGGAAATTGTTATTGATAATCAGGAATTATTCAACTACTGTTAGGAAGTAGGCTGTAAATATCAGAAGCCATTTATCAACCTTTAGGAAGTTGTCATCGACTATCAGGAATAGATGTTGACAATCGAGGGTTATTCAACAATTAATAGGAAGTAGGTTATGAATATTAGGAGCCATATTTATAATTAAGAGGTCTAATTCCACTATTTGGATATCATTCATAGACCATTTAAAATCATTATTGGTAATATATGGGCCAACTAAAAAACTAAACTTCGAAATAACTACTGTTAAATAAACAATTTTAACCTAATTTATTTTTTTTCTGAAATAGGAAACTTTTGAGATGGATTGTACATAGTGTACATCCTTAAGAAGTCATCATCAACTATTTGAAATTGACTTACAGATATTTTGAAATTACGTATTGATAATCAGGAGTAATTTATTTATTTGACTATTTACTATTGATTTATTATGTATTTAATACACTATTTAAATATACTATACATAAGTGGGTCAACTATTAATGCGAAGTAGGCTATGAATATTAGGAGCCATATCAACCATCAAGAGATCTGCATCGACTAATTGGAATTCATGTGGTAATTTGCCATTAATTACTTCTTATTCATTCATCAATTATTAGGACTTTGTCAGTTATAATCAGGAGTAAGTCAACTTTTATTAGGAAGTGGGCTGTAAATATTAGAAGCCATTTATCAACTATTCAGGATGTACACTACGTGCAATCAATCTCAAAAGTTGCCTACCTTTAAAATGATTTATAAAATCGACAAAAAATATCTATTATTAATTTCTGTAAATCTTGATAGAGGCTTCTAAGTACACTTCAGAAAAAATAATTCAGATTAAAATTGTTAATTTAAAAGTAGTTATTTAGAGTTTTAGTTTTTGCTTTCTTTTTAGGGAAATGTCACAATTCCTATTTATTCCCAATAATCAAGGCATCATTGTATTCTTTGAAGGATTCTCCACAAATCTATTTGGGTGGTGTTCAATAAAATTTAAACTATAATTGTTTTTAACAATAATAACTGTATGATTTCTCAATTAATTTTTTTTCAATAAAACGAACCCAAATAGAAATTTAGAGAAACATTTGAACTATAAAATGAGGCCTTGATAATTAGGATTAAATTAAAATTGTAACTTGTCCCTGAAGAGAAAAAAAAACTAACTAATGGCATAAATTCATTGAATATTAGGAAGTCGATATTGATAATCAGCAGTAAGTCAACCATTATTAGGAAGTCGGCTGCGAATGTTAGAAGCCATTTATCAAACATTGAGCAGTCGCAATCGAATATTTGGTATAAATTCATCGGCTATTAGGATGTCGAAATTAATAAACAGGAGCTACTCAACTATTATAAGGAAGTCAATTGTGATTAGGAGTCATTTATCAACCATCCAATAGTCATTATCAACTATTTGGAATTCATTCACAGGCCATTTGGAAGTCAATATTGAAAGTGGTAGTGAAAGAAAATAATGGGAGGGGAAGTAGGGCTAGTGAATGGGAATATGGCTAGGAGCAGTAGGGGAAATGAGCAGGGTAGTAGGGGAAGTGAAGAGAAATTAGGGAAGATAAGTGGAGGGCGAGTACGGAAAGTACGGGAAGTGAGGAAATATGATTATAGAAGAAATAGGAGGAATGCTGAAGGTAATTAAAGGACTGGGAAGTAGGGAGAAAAAGAGAGGAAGAAAGGGCTGGAAAAGTGTGGGAAAGTAGAGAAAGAGGAGTGTTAGCTGCAAAAGCGTGGATAGGGGGAGAAGAAGTAGGGGAAGTAGGAGAATATAGGAGAATGCACGGGAAGTAGGCAAGGAAAAGTATGGGTGGGGAGGTTTGAAAGACTTAATCGACTCTTCATAAAGCTACCAAACCATTTTTGTTGGCCGATACTGTACATTATTCGACACTAAAGAACTTTTTCTTAATAACAACAATTCCCTCATCATTTTAAGAACCTTTACTTATTTTCTCAGTAATTTTTTTCACACACGTAGATAATAATTGAAACATCTCCAATCTATTTTTAACCCCAATCCAGAAATGTGATTCAACAGACAAAGGGGGAACAAACACAGCTCGATCAAAATGGATTTGTCGGAGATGACGTGGCTGCCTATCATATTCTGGGACTCCTACACTTATGGACATCGCGAAAAAAGACAGAAAAGTTAAATTATGAGTTATGTGACAAAAAATGGCTCAAGTCCATCGATATAGGGGTTATACTGGAAATAAACGAAACCAGGTGTTTCAGTCGCCAGATAAAGGCGTGGTAGGTTCGAATGGAGTTACGAATGAACATTTTTCCACTCGAAATATCAGCACTCGCACGTACTGGCGTCTATCATAACGAACATCGGTTTTACCTAAACTCGTAAATTTTACTAGCACCCAGTGCCTGTTTTACTATCGATACTATCGATACTATCGAATTACGATCAACCTACACTTATGTAGCATTCACTGAGAAGGGGAAAAATGTCTCAAGAAAATTAAACTGGATTTCGGAAAAGACAGCAAAATTGTATTTTTTTAGGAAAGCTTCCCAAGCTTTCATTTTGTTTAGTCTAAGCCAAAACAAGAAAAATTTTTTATCATAATTGGAAAAACAGATTTTTGGACAAAAATTATAATCTTATTTTAATCTTCTAAATGGAATAAAACAATTTTAAATTTAAATTTATAAATTTTTAATTTATTATTGCCAGGGTTGACACAAGTTAATTTACTTGAAAAAAATATAGGCATCCATTTCTTTGAAAACATCCAAACCTGTTAAGAACTGTACTGTTGGGCGATATATGCCAACAAAAGTCTTTTTTTGAGCTGTGTGGCGTAATAAACCAAAGTTAGGAAATAAAATGTTATCAAATTTTTATAATTACAAATTTTTTGTATTTCGTACTATTCGTTACCTAAAATAATAGAAAAGTATAAACAATACTTTAATGATTGATAAAAATTGATATCTTAACTTCAAAATTAATTAATAATATTTCGTACAATGTATAGATAATCAAAACATTGCATTTTTGTTAAAAAAAAGCAATTCATAACGTAAAATACTATTATAACCAAACGTTTTTTAAAATTAAAAGTTTAATTTTTGATTTCAATAAGCGATTTTTCTAAATTTCAAACCTTTCGAATTTTTGTTTTACAAAAAACCGTATTTGCGGTGAAAACCGTTAACAATTGTACCAACATGTTTAATTTTTTTTAATTTTAATTATATTTTAACTAAAAATTACGATTGCCCGTGTAAATGGCCAACATAAACTAAAATTTTAAAAAATTTGTGAATCTTCTGTAAAATGTTTGAAATATAATTTTATTTTAATTAAAAAAATCTTTTTTTAGAAATTATTAATTTACGATGCAAAAGAATAACGTAATCTAAGTTTGTTAACAAATTATGAATCTTTTGATAATGATTTTTCACTTTAAAAAAATTGAATTTCATCGAAAAACGCCAGTATAATCTAAAGTTATTCAAAAATGTCCGTCGAGAAATACTATAAAAAACCGAGATCGTTCAAACTAAAAAATTGTATTATCTTAAACAAAAACCATGGGATTTAACTCTAATAATTTTAGTTTAAGAATGTTCATTGCGGGTAAAAAACGCTACAAAATCGAAAAGGTTTGTCATGTATAATGATTAGATTATTGTTAAAAAGTTTTTAATTTTTTTAATCTAATAATGTTTTATTCAAAATTCCAATTTATGGTGTAAAACGCCAGCATAGCCTGAAGTTGTTAAAAGTTCGAAATCTTCCAATGATAAATTTGTTTTAAAAATGCTCACTTACTGTGAAAAATTTCGATTTAAAATTAAAAATTTTGAATTTCAAAACGATTCAGAACCTAAATATTTTCATGTTGAATGATTTCTGTCTTTACTTTACCTTTAGAATAATTTTTAGTTATTAATATTCTAACACATAAATCTAGAATTTCATTCAAACAGTTCAAATTTAAGATTGTTCAAATTTAAGGCTTTTGAACTAAATTGATAATTTTTGAACACTTAATTTTACGAGGTAACTTATTATAAATACATTAGTATACAAAATATTATTTTAAAATTAAAAAAAATAATAAAAAGCAAATAGTGCAATTATTTGTAAGAAGAATGTGATATCTCAAATAATAAAGTTTCTTGACCCTATTCTTGACTCTGCTAATATGCTTCCCCACTTCAGTGTCGCTTCTTTTTGATGTCTGAAGAGTGCTTATTTAACGAGCTCTCTTCGATACTTCGGCTGACTAAGAACGGCCGTGACTACTGCGAAGCACTCTGTTCAAGATAAGATTTTTTCGACTTCTGTAGTAATTAAAAAAAAATAAAGAAATCTAAAACGAGACAGATTTTCATTAAAGAGCAGATATATGAGATAATAAACACAGAATGTAGGTCAGTAAACTTATTATTGGAAGCGTTTTTAAAACAAAATATTTTTTTGCTCTTTTAAATAGATTTTTGAAGAGTGCAGATATAAAAAGAGTTGTTTTATTTGTATACTTATGAAGAAAAGTGGCTCTTTCGTCACGAAAAATTAAATAAAAATGTATCTTCTGGTTCGCAAAATATTCTAAACATTGTTTATGAAAAACTTTTATAGTAATTTTATTTATGAGACCAGTGATGGGTAAGTTACTTTTTAAAAGAAACTAGTTATCGATATCGTTGCAAAATTTAGCTTTTCCTTGGTTGCTTTTGCAAAGAAGTAAATGTCGTTACTTTTCTAGTTACTTTTGCATTTCATAAAAATAAATACAGTTATAAGTTACTTTCAGCCACTTCCTTTCTCAAGTCGTTTTTTTGTCAATTCTTCAGAATAAAGTCAATATACATTAATTAAAAGAGAGATCCCAAGGATTCCTCAATTAAATTTAAAAAAAGTTTTTTAAATTATTTAAGATTCCCTTACAATCCACTGAATTTATTGATTTTTTTATAACAAATTTTCCTTTAATTCGCACTGAATTTAATTTACTTGAACTCTTTTAAATTCACTTAATTCTCCTCAACTTTTTGAATTCTTTTTGTATTTTTTGTTGTCGCCCTAAAATCTTTTAAACTCACAACGAATTCTTAGTCGTTTCATCAAATTCTTTTGAATTCCGTTGAATTTTAAAAATATTTTCGAATTGTTTTCAATTTAACTTGAATTTTTCTTAATTATAATAAGATTTTTCCATTTCCTTTAAATTTCTTTCAATTCATTCAAATTTTATTTATTCATTAGTTTAACCAAAATTTTCAATGGACTTTTATTCTGTTAAATTCTTTATGAATTCTATTCAATATCATTTTACTCACTACTATGGAAATTTACAACTTTTCAAATTTTTTTAAATTCATATGAATTTCAAAAACATTTCTCGCATTATTAAACTATTCTAATTTCACGGATATCAGTGGAATATTTTGGTCTTTTTAATTAAATTCTTTGAATTAATTTGGCAATTATCCAAAATTGCTATTAATTTATTGTGAATTCTCTTAATTTGAGTTGAATTCTTTGTAATTTCCTTGATTTTTATTAACAATTACTGAAGTCATTTGAATACAATTGAATTATTTTGAATTTCAGTCAATTATACTTAATCAAATATATTTAAGAACATTTGTTTTTCTTTTAATTCAGCCTAACATCCTTTTAATCTCACTTTGTATTTATAGGAATTTAATAAAATTCTTTTAAATTCCCTTATATTTTTTTATATTTGCTCCAGTTTTACTGGAATCATTGAAATCTCATATTGAATCCTCAGGAACTTTAAAAAGTTATTTTGAATTCCTTTGAATTATTCTTTTATTTTTGAATTGTAAATTCACTGGAATTTTTTTTAATATAACTTGAGTTTTTATGAATGTTATCGAATTCTTCTGGTTTCCTTCAAATTAGTTTAAACTGACTCTAATTTTATGTTATTCGTTTGCTTTTTTTCAATTCTCTTTAATTCTGTTGTGTTTTCTATCAATTCTGCTTACATCCTTTTTTCACAAGTCAATGAAATTTTTTTTTGTTTAAAAAATGTTGTTCAATTATATTCTCTCAAATTCTTATGAATTTCTCAACGTCTCTTGAACTCCTTTAAATTTTTCTAATGTCAGTCCAATTTGACTGGAATCGGTGAAATATGTTTTTTTTAACATTTAAATTTATTTAGAATTCATCCAGAATTCTTGTTAATTTATATTGATTCTTTACAAACTTTTTGAATTCTTTGGAATTCTCTCTTTTTTGACTTTGTCTGAAAATCTTTGAATTCAATTGAATTCTTTTATATTCACTAAGTTCTACTCAATAAAATGGATTTAAATTTTCAGGGATCTGTTTGGATGTCATTTTATCAAATTGTTTTTAATTCCCTTGAATTCCTTATCTATGCATTTTTAGGAATTTCATTGAATTATTCTTATTTCCTTTAAGTTCCTCTAAATTCACTCGAATTTTAGTTAATTTGATTATTTTTTATCTTTAATTATTTAATATTTACCTAGAATTCTTAGAAATTTTATCGAATCCTCTTCAATTCAAAATAACGTTGGTTACTTTTGGTTAATATATGTTACTTGTGAACTATTAGTAAAAAGTACCTAAAAAAGCAACAATTTAATACTTAGTTTTACGGAAAAAAATCGAACTAGTTTCAACTTCGTTACTAATTAAAAAAACGTAAATTCGTTGCCATTATCGTTACCAAAAAAGTAACTTATTACTGTAACTAATAAGAAGAAACTGAAATATTAAAATAGTAATGGGTATTTATCAAAAATAACAATACTAATTCTAGGAAAATGGAATACCTACCAACTGTAAAATGAAAGAAAAGTAATCATTAAATATATTCTATAAAGTCTTAAAATAATTGTTTCTAATAAATTGTACTGTTAATGTGTCTGTATACTCACGGAGTTGTTGCATAACAATAGATGGGATGAACTCACCTAGAAAAAAGAAGAAAATGTTAATAAAAAAATAATTTTTTTTATACGCTAGTGAAACTACTTTTTTGATTAAAAAGAACTCAACTTTTCTATTTTTAATTTTACCTCTACCTCTTTTTCCCTACTTGCAAAGGTAATCCTTAGGTACTTTTATTTTTTCAAGTACTAAATAAATCCTCTTTGCTGGCACGGAGTAGCTTCGTGATATTGCATAATTAATAATTGTCTGCCGCGAATTCTAAGAAAATCATGCCTCCGTGCTGCTAAATAATCCAGGCTATGGATTATGTCGTCTTACTTTGTCATTTGCTTACCTAATTCTAAGAATCGTGCAGAAAATGAGAATAATTCTCTTTCTTATTAAAATCGTATCCAACCAAGGCAGAAATATTTAAAAGATTCTTTAATTAATGAAAATTTCTTTTAAAGAATTCTTGTTTTTTCTTTGCTTTTAATAAACATATCAACTACATTTGGTTAAAAAGTCCTAAACATTTAAAGACTCTTAACTTCTTTTTGGTTAGAAAGTTTGAAAGTTCAAATATTTATATAAATATATAAAATATTTGGTTTGGAATAAATTCTGTTTGCTTAAAAATTCTAGTATTTGCTACATATGTCAGAAAATCCGCTACGTGTTTAAAAATTGACGTACTATGTTAAAAATTTATTTTTTGGGGTGTAAATTCATCTCCTTGATTGCAAAATTAACTATTCCATTTTTAGAAAATTATTCTTCTGGGTTAAAAGATTTTTTGTGTGTGTTGAGGATGAATTGGTTCAAATAAAAATGTCACTATTCCATTTTTTATTAACAATTGATGTTTTTATTGTTAAATGCTCTTTTCTAGTTGAAAATTCAAGTATTCTGTTAAACATTCGCATTTTTGGTCGAAAATTAATCTTCTTTGTTGAAAATTCATCCTTTTGGATTCAAAATGCAACTATTTTTGTCTAAATTATTATTGTTTGTTTAAAGATTAAACAATTTAGTAAAAAATGAAACTACTATGTTGAAAAGTAAATTTTCTTGTTACAAAATGAAACTATTATCATAAAATTAAAAATTTGGTTAAAAATTTAATTTTTTGTTGAAAACTTATATTTTTGGGTTGAAAATTTAATCGTTTCATAGATAAATCGTCTTTTTAGCTTTAAAATTTAACAATTTTGTTGAAAATTTGTTGAAATTTCGAGTTTTTTACTAGAACATACCTTCTTGTTGAAAAATTCATGTTTTTGGTTGTAAATTAAACTATTTGGTTACAAATTCATCCTTTTTAGTTGAAAATTCAACTACTTGCTTGGAAGCTCAAATAGTTTGTCAAAAAAAATCATATTTTTTCAGGATTCCCGTCCTCAGTTTAAATATGGCTATTCCATTTTTGCAAAATTAATCTTCCGGGTTAAAAAATCATCATTTGGGACGATTTTTTTTGTTGAAAATTTATCTCTTATGTTGAAAATTTAACTATTTTGTTGAAAAATAGTTATTTGTCGGGGAAGTTGATATGCAATGCAAGTTTTAGATTCTTATTCCAAAAACAATATTTTTATTGAAAGTTGATCTTTTATAATTGAAAATTTATCTATTTTATTGAAAATTTGCCTTTTTTGGTCAAAAATTAATCTCGTTTGATGAAAATTCATCCTTTTGGATTCACATGCAACTATTTGTGTATAAAATAATCTTGTTTGTTTAAAGATTGAACAATTTGGTAAAAAATGAAACTACTGTGTTGAAAAGTAAATTTTCTTGTTACAAAATTAAACTATTATTATAAAATTAAAAAGTCGGTTAGAAAATTAATTTTTTGTTGAAAAATTATATTTTTGGGTTGAAAATTTGTTGAAATTTCGAGTTTTTTAGTAGAACATACCTTCTTGCTGAAAAATTCATGTTTTTGGTTGTAAATTAAACTATTTGTTTAAAAATTAATTCTTTGTAGTTGAAAATTCTACTAATTGGTTGAAAGCTCAACTAGTTTGTTAAAAATTCATATTTTTCAAGATTGACGTCCTCAGTTTAAATATGGCTATTCCATTTTTGAAAAATTAATCTTTTGGGTTAAAAAATCATCATTTGGAACGACATTTTTTGTTGAAAATTCCTCTCTTATGTTGAAAATTTAACTATTTTGTTGAAAAATAGTTATTTGTCGGGGAAGTTGATATGTAATGTAAATTTTAGATTCTTGGTCCAACAATAATATTTTTATTGAAAGTTGATCTTTTCTAATTGAAAATTTATCTATTTTGTTGAAAAATCGCCTTTTTTAGTCGAAAATTAATCTCGTTGGATGAGAATTCATCCTTTTTTATAAAAAATTATATATTTTAGTCTAAACTAATCTGGTTTGGTTGATGATTCATCAATATGGTACAAATTTAAATTATTATGTTAAAAATTAACTTTTTTCTTAACAAATGATATTTTTTGTATAAATTTAACCATTTTATTAAAAACTAGACATATTTTAAAATAAAAAATTTTACTTCTTTGGTAGAAAATCAAAGTTTTGGTTAAAAATTCATATTTTATGTTTTAGAATTCAACCGTTTTGTTGATGCGTCATCCTTTTTGCTCTAAAATTATGCAATTTGATTTAAAATTCATCTTTTTTGGTATAACATTAATCTTCTCTTCTGTTAAATTAATTTTCTTTTAGAAATTTATTCTTCTTAAGCCTTTTTGTAGCCGGAATTAAAAATTTTTGTGAACATCTGGGAGCTTTTAACTAATAAAAACACATTAAAAACACATTTAAAACTTCAAGGAAAAAAACACAGACAAAGTAGGTTTTCAAATAGTCATTTTTAAGTTTTTAAAATTATTTCTTGCTAGCTTACTCAGAAAAATACTGTAAAAAACTCAGAATTCTGTACTGAAAAAATATATTATAAAAAAATTAATAAAAGAATGAATCGATAGGTGCCTAGTGATAAAAAAAACGTTAAAAAAAGAAAAACATGAATATTTTCCAGAAAAAATGCGCTTAACACAAAAGTGAATATAAAACTTGCTGAATAAAATATGAGACCATTAGAAGGCACCTTTGTTAAATATTCACGAGATATACGTATGATGTAAAAAGTTTTCAATAATAAATGAGGTCTCCTTTCAGTCTGAATTTGCGGAGAAAATCCCCTTTTTACGTAAAATTGAACTACTAAGCCTCTGTGATTCGTGTAAATGAATTCAAAAAATTCTACACACAGAAAAATAAGTTTCATTTTTGAAGACAGGAACGTTATCGAAGTGTATTAAAACAAAATTAAATCATAAATGGGCCATATTAAGCAATACAAATATTGAAAGCAATTCAATTGTTTTTTTTTCAGTTTTGACGTTGATCAAGAGTGAACATGAATAAAGTTTAAAATGAGTTTATAAGAAAATGACTTAAAACAAGATTAAAACCCTACCTTTTTGTGTAGAGAATATAAAATAAAATTTGGATTTATGTGTCAGTTTGAATTACATTTGCTAGCATATTTATTCGTGTTTTCCAAGTTTTTAACTTTTTCATCTATGTATGTACACACAATCGTGCTCATCTCACGTGTTGATACGGTGACCTTATTTTTCTGCTAGGGAGATCGCTCATTCCAAGAGCAACCCTAACAAAAACTGTCAATTCTTCCCTGCCACTCCCTCGAATATTCGTCCTTCGATTAGATTTCAAAGAAGTTCTTAACTCAATTCTTTATTTTCTTATATGCTTTTTATGAGATCAGGTTGTCCACAAAAATTCGAGTTTTTTAAAACGTGAGGGAATTTTATTTAAAATGAAAATATAAAATAAAGATAAAATTTTTATAATTAATGAAAATTAATCTCTTCATTTTATCACACAGTTGTATTTTTAATCAAAACACGATTTTCCGAAAAAAAATATTCACATGGCTTATTATTGTTCAAATATTGTAAGCATATTTTTAAATCTAATAATTTGATGTTACAAATAGCAATTTTAGATGAAAAGAGATGATCTACAAATTATTTAGGATTGTAAATCATTTTTTTATACCTGACGTTTTTTGTTTAAAATCACCGTTTTCCGAATCTGAATTTTTTTACTATTTTTTACTATAGTTTAAAATCTTGTTCAAATGGGTAGAAATTTCCCAAGTAAGCCTACGATTTTTGATGTTGGTATGAAAATTAAAACTAAGTATTGAAAAATAATCTACTCATTAGTGTAAGAGCACATTTTGAAAATTTTTGAGAAAAATTAATTTTTCTATTCACAATATGCGATTAAATATTTCTGCATCGTTTGATTAACAAATTATTATTTCGTAAACTATTTAAGAAAAATTGATGTAAATTTAAGGGAATGGTAAAAAATGAATGCATTTAACAATGAAATTATGAAAAACGTACTATTTGTAATTGTTGCTACATTATATCATTTTTTAATAAACAAATACCGATTTGACTCGGTTCACAGTGGTTCAAAATCGAAAAGTTGTGTTCATAATCGGCTACAGGTCGTATTTCTTAACCGATTTGAATTTTTCTTTTTTTTAAATGCTCAGAAATCAATTCTTAAGAGAATTGTGCTTTGTAATTTTCAAATTTGTTTCTCAGATTAACAATATATAAACAAATAAAGTGACAAAATTGGCCATTTCAGGTTTGTGAATTTCTAACTTAAGAAAAAATGCTGAAATAAGCTCACTATCTGCCAGAATTATTGCAACTACTTTCATAGAATAGAAATAATTCAATAATTATTTAAGTTAATTATTATAAACAATTTTTATAAACAAATTCTTACTTTCGTGTATTTCTCATCGGAAATTTTTTTTGCTCTGATTGCTAATATTTTTCGTAAGAGTCATAATTTAAAACAATAAATTATCATAAGTTAACAATTTCTATCTTTATAAACAATTTTTATAAACAAATCTCCCAATCGGCCATTTCCTCTTAGAAAAAAATTTTTTTTTTCTCCAATTATTATTGGAGTGACATTTGTTGCGATGACTAACCAACGAAATGGAGTAATAAATAATTTATGTGATTCTTATAAATAATTGTTTTTAAAAACTAAGATTTATCACTTTATATGTAAAAAGGACGGGTTTTCCACTATAGAAGTTGTTAATAACAATTACGCAAATTGTTATTTAGTATCCTTCCATCAAATTTTGCAATCATTTCTAGTTTATTGTCGGATAATTCCAGTGGAAAAACCGTCCTTTTTACGTGTAAAAGTGATAAATCTCAGTCTTTTTTAAACTTGTTTATAAAAATCGCATAAATTATTTATGACTCCATTTCGTTGGTTAGTCATCGCAATAAATGTCACTATAATAATAATTGGAGAAAAAAAACATTTTTTCCTAAGAGAAAATGGTCGATTGGTAGATTTGTTTCTAAAAACTGTTTAGAAAAATAGTAATTGTTAACTTATGATAATTTATTGTTTTAAATTATGACTTCTATGAAAAATATTAGCAATCAGAGCAAACAAAAAATTTTTGATGAGAAATACACGAAAGTAAGAATTTGTTTATAAAAATTGTTTATATTGAATAACTTAAATAATAATAAAACTATTGTTGTTCTATAAGAGTATTTGCAATAATTCTTGCCGATAGTGAGCTTATTTCAGCATTTTTTCTTAAGTTAGAAATTCACAAACCAGAAATGGCCAATTTTGTCACTTTATTTGTTTATATATTTTTGATCGGAGTAACAAATTCAAAAATCTCATTTCTTTTAAGAATTTATTTCTGAGCATTTTAAAACAAGAAAAATTCAAATCGGTTAAGAAATACGACCTGTAGGCGATTATGAACACAACTTTTCGACTTTGAATCACTGTGCGGTTCTCCACACGATATGTGAAATTTTTTTAAGTAGTGGGAAGAATGAACGCTTAAGATTCAGAAGCCGTTTCAACTTTTTTGTGTTCGCTCTTTGGGGTAATGATAAATAATACTGTTTAGTGCCGCGAGCCGCGGTAACCGCTCAAGAGGCGCGTTGACAGACTTGTGCTTGCACCCCTTATGCAAGTTCGAAACTATCAACAATTTGGTGACGGAGATTCGCAATAAAAAGTGCCACTTTGTCAGTCGCACACCCATCGTATAGCGTTAACGAAAAAATTATTATCGTTAAAAAGTCATATAAGAAACTTTGATGGCATTCAAAAACCTAATTGGATTACACCTTTGCAATACTTGTCGACGTGACATAAAAATGTCTTTATCTCAGCAGACTCATCGTTCAGGAAAAATTCAAATTTTGACGACACTCTCGTCTTATTAGACCCACGCGAAGATTAGAAGTGAATTTGGAGTCTTTCGCCGAATGGCATAAAAAGCCAAGAAATTGAGGAACGAATCTGGGTATGGACATCGGCCAAAGAAAAAAGCTCGGCGTGATCTTCCTAACACTACTGTAAGTGCAGTGACAACTTATTATCTTGCCGGTGATAATAGCCGTGTCATGCCCGGAATGAAGGATTATATACGAGGGCTGTCCCAAAAGTATCCGACCTACCTCGATCTCTCGGCACTTGATTTATTCTTCGTCATCCGGGGGTTGGCATCCTTCAAAGTAGTCCCCATTTCATTGAACAAGACGCTCATATCGATGTTTCCGCTTATTAAAGCACTCTTGAAAGTCAGTCTTCGGAATCGCCTTTAGTGTATACGTCGCATTAGTTTCAATAGTCTCTTTATCTTTGAATTGATGTCCCTTAAGCGGCATTTTCAATCAAGGAAACAGTCAAAAGTCGCAGGGAGCTATATCGGGACTGTATAAAGGCCGGCGGAGCTGCGCAACACTGTGTTTCAATAAATAGTACTGCACAAGGTTTGATGCGTGCGCCGGAGCATTGTCGTGATGAAGAAGCCAGTCACCGGTTTCCCAAACTTGCGATCGTTTTCTCCTGATTGCATTACGCAATCTTTTCAGCACTTCAACGTAGTACTCTTTCTTGATTGTCTGGCCTGTAGGAGCATATTCGTGATGCACAACGCCCTCATAATCGAAAAAAAGAATCAACATGGACTTGATGTTGCTTCGACTTTGACGGGCTTTTTTCGGTCGACGGTCGGATGGAAGCTTCCATTGCGTAGATACTTGTTTTGTTTCAGGATAATAACCATAAACCCATATTTCATCACCATTAATAACCTTTTTAAGAAAGTTTTCATCACTATTGATCATTTCCAGATTGTCCTAAGCGATTTCTAATCGAAGGTTTTTTTGTTGGTCTGTGAGCAGTTTCGGGAATTGCGACGAACGCATAAAAGTCGATGTAAACAAATACACGCTAGGCGGGAACTAAGTCGTTTTCTCGGTATCTCGGCCTACTGACGAGAAGGTTAGGAGTTTCTGGTGACGTTCGTACCCTCCAGAGGTCGCCTGAGTCTCTCCGCGTGAAGACATGAACGTAGGTCGGATACTTTTGGGACAGCCCTCATATCAACCGTAAAAGGCGGGAAACGTACTCAAGAGCAAAAAAGGTTACTTCTCTTCAGTGTCGTCGATTTGCATAAACTTTTAAAAGAAAAATTTCCTGAAATACAGATGTCTTTGTCAAAATTCAGGCAGCTAAGACTTCGAGCAGGTATTTTGGCTGATAAAAGCGGTACGCACAACGTGTGCGTATGTCAAATCCATCAAAATATGAAATTGAAAATACAAGGCCTGATAAAAGCACTGAAAATGAAAGGAGTCAACTTCATAGATACATGTCACGATTTTCTCAAGAATTCAGTCTGTGAAAATGCATCATTGGATCGCTTTTTTTCTATTTGTTAAAGTTGTCCCAAAACTCTTCTCGAAGAAAATGATGTAAAGGGAGTAAAATTCAGTCAGTAGGCCAGCACCCACAGGTAGTTTATCATACATTTATTTATAAATAGGTCACATTTATTTATATTTTTCATACCACTTTTTTACAGTTTCTTGTTTGGATTTCAGATGCGAAATTTCAGATGAAACTGAAACCAAGGACGAAGTGCGGAAGAATTGCCGGTCCTTATAAAACACGATTTTCTTGCGAAGTCTAAAGCTTCTTATTTGAGCTAAAAGAAAAATGAAATTGAAGAAGGTGCATTTGTGATAAGCATGGATTTTGCAGAAAATTGCATGCTTTGTATGCAAAATGCAATGAAAGGCCATCATTGGGTACAACAGTTTCGAGATTTTATTTCTGAAAAACTGACTGACGATACGAGCTCAGTTCATTTATTCAATTCGAGCGTTATTGAGTACTTGAAAAAAAATTTGGGGATGAAAATTTTAAAAATATTTTTACTTTTCCGATGGGGCTGCATCTTAATATAAAAATAAATTAAATTTCATTAATTTTACGAAAAATCAAGAAGATTTTGGGATTAGTGCTCAGTGGAATTTTGTATGGCCTCTCACGGTAAGGCGGCTTGTGATGGCATTGAAGGGACTGCCAAGAGACAAGCCTATCGAGGTAGTTTGCAAAAAGTTGATTCTAACCACCATCACTAGTCCTCGACGTCTTTTTGAATGGGCGGAAAATCATTACGAAATAATACTTTTTTAATCAAACAAAGCTGAAATGTTTAATCGCACATTGTGAATAAACAAATGCATTTTTCTGAACAATTTTAAAACGTGCTCTTATACTAATAAGTAGATTATTTTCCAATATTTAACTCTTCAAAACTGAAAATCTCGCTTAAATTTTAATGATGTTTGTTTTAAAATACCAATTTTTGGTGTAAAGTGCTAAAATAACCTAAAATGGTTTAAAGTTGGGAATCGTCTTTAAAATCTAAGTTAAAAAATTTGTAATGCTGGATTCTCACGAAAACGCTAAAACAATCTAAAATTATTAAAAGATTCTGAATGTTGCTCAAAAGTATGAGGATTTTTGTTTTAAAATACCGATTTTTTTGTAAAATTCTAACATGATCAAAAAATATTGAAACTGATCAATTTTCATTAAAATCTAATGTTTTTAAAATTAAAAATATAATGTTCTGACATAAAACGCAAATGTAACCTAAAATTTAAAAACAAATTTTGAAACATTAAAATCTAATGATTTTTGTTTAAAAACGCTTAAGGGTAAAAACGCTCGCAAAACCAGAAAATGTAATTTTTTGAACTCAATGAATTTTATAATTTTTACTTTTAATTTAAATAAGTATAAATCTATTTTATAACCTAAAATGAGTTTTATTTTATCGGAGAATACATCCTCAATTTTTAAGAAAAAAAAATCAATATTGTCAGGGTAATCCGATGGCTTGATCGGAAATTCTTGACATTGTCTCTTTTCACTCCCTTTAAGTTCTAATTTTTTCTCCCCTAATCCAATAAAGGCGTGTTGGTTTGAAAACGAAGCTGACAAAAAATACTTTTTTCAGCATTTCCCAAACTTTCCTTTATTTTTAGCTAACCATTTTTTTCATTTTCTCTCGCCGTTATAAATTTTCCTTTCATGTTAAATATTTAACGAAATCAATTGATGTTTAACCAAAAATATGAAGATAAATTTTTGACAAAATACGAGAATTTTTAATAAGATAGCTAAATTTCTAACAAACGAAATAGATTTTCAAGTAAAATGAGGAATTTTTAATCAAGCCAAACGAATTTCTAATTTGAAAGGTCGCCATTTTTGTTTTTCGGGCATGAAAAATAAGGACATAGCATAAAAAATCAGAAAATTAGCAAACCGATACAAAATCAGAACATGTACTAATAAATCAAAATGCTCAGTTACCTTAAATATTTATGTCCATTATTGGCCTGAGTATATAAAAATGTATAATTTAACCACCATTAAAATGCCAAATTTACCACTAAAAATTTAACCATCTCTTTTTAGGAAAATCGAAACTTTTATTGTCTACTGGGAATCCTAACAACTATGTTGACAGTTGACAGCTGACAATTGGCAATTGGCAATCTTGGAACTCGAACACTCAGAAAACCTTTTTTCGCACTCCTCAAGTTTTTACGGCAATTATTTTATTTTTAAGTTAAGTAAAAGTATTTTTAAATAGTCATTTTTTGCCTAAGAATTTTTCTTAAGAAATTACAAATTAAAATTGAATGAACATTATGACTTTTGCCTGAAGCGAAAGAACAAAAATAAAAATAACTAGATTGAAATAAACAATTTTGACTTCAAATATTTTTTTGTGTTGAAGTTGATGCTAACATAGAACATCCGGTCGGTTTTTGCTATTAATTTTTGAAAATTAAGAAAACTAAAAGTGTAATTTTCGAATTCAATCGTTAAAAATTGAAAAATTTAAATTTTCGAAACAATAAACAGAAACTATTTGAGAATTAGTCACTGAAAGCTGAATTATAGTTAATTTCAAAATGTTTAAATTCAATTAACACTTCATTGTCTAAACTTGAGTCATTTTGCTAATCTGCAGATTATTGATATTATTCATTACAAAAATATTTTCAAAAACATGAGTGGTTTTAAAAGTTATATACAGTGAAATTATAAACGACTCTTTTTAATCGAGATAGATTCATTATCAAATTAAATAGATCAATATATTAATAACAAAAGATTCATACTAACAATTTCACCAAAATATAAATTAATTCTCGTAGGAAATTCTTATGTAAAAAAATAACTTGATGCGCACTGCAAATACATAATTGTCTTTAAATATTTATGTTTAATATTCCACAAGAAAAATAAACTTTCGAGGAGGATTTCAGTCTTGGGGAATTTGGAAAACTGGGTCACATTGGAGGAGGATTAGCAGGTTTTTTGTTATTTTGTTTTTGGTTTTTTTCACTTAAATTCAAACTGAATTATTAGAACCCAAACAAGAAAATCCAACTGTTTTTCATTAAAAATTAGTTGTTTTTAATTAAATTATATATTTAAGTTATATTTTTGTGTCAGGACGCATCTCTTTTGCCTAAAATTTCTACTATTTGGTTGAAGATTTAACCATTTTTATTTAATACATTTTGTTTTAGTTAAAAATTAATGTTCTTAACTGGAAATTTATTGAATAAATTTTTGGCTGAAAACCTACCGTTATTAGTAGAAAATTCAATTCTTAAAATTTTTATTGATAATTCACTTTTTTGAGTTGAAAATTCATTTTTTATCCTAAAATTGAACTATTCCATTTCCGGATGAAAATTGATCGTTTCCAGTAGACAATTCAAATTTTGTTGAAAGTGGATATATTTTGTTATAATTTCATTTTTTTGTGTAAAATTAATCTTCTTTCCAACCCATTCCCATCCTCCCTGCAGCGCCTTAAATATGACCCAAAAATAAAAAACTACATTTTTACGTCATATTGTTATTCTTTAGAAATTTTCGTCTTTTCAATGCAAATAATTATTGAGGGAAAATTTCAGTATATAACATGACTTTCTAAACAATTTTCAATCGTATAAACAAATGTAAATTATTTTAAAAATTATTTATTTCACAAAAATGTAAAAAAAATAATCGTAGTTTCTGATTGAAATGCAATATTTTGTCATTTCTTAGAGTAGTACATTATTCTAAAAACATTATGCAATTATTTAGACGATTAATTATTGTTTATTTTTAAAACTTCTAAAAATTGAGCCAGAGATGTTCACTTTTTTCAAATTGGTATCATATGCTACTTTTTGTTAAATAACTACATAATTTTGATACATTTCTTCTAATTTATAATAAATTTCTATTTGTTAAAATAATTTTTATTTGCTTAAGCAGAAGACGTACAATTAATTGCGATTTCAAAAGTATTTTTGGAAAGGCAGTTATTTAAGCAAATTATATTTGTTTAACCGATTAAAAAGTGGTAAATGTATTCTTTCTATAAATTATACAATCAGAAACATGGTTGTATGCGTACTATTTTCTTTTATTTTTTTAGGTATCTAAAAAAACTGCTTGAGCAAATAAATATTGTTTCAACAAATAGAAATTTATAAAAAAAATAAAATAAATGTATGAAAATGATGTAATTATTAAACAAAACGTAGCAGAGAATACTAATTTAAAAAGAAAGTTGATACCTGTGGCTTAATTCATAGAAATTTTGAAAATACACAGTAAATAATTATTTGAATAATTACATAATGTTTTTAAAAAAATTTACTTCTCCAAACAATGACAAACAATGACATTTCAATCAGAAATACGATTTTTGTTTTAATTTTGGAAATAAATAATTGTTTAAATATTTGTTTGAACATTTAAAAACGGTTTAAAAAGTCATTTTTAATATTCAAATTGTCCCTTAGTTAATCTTTGTATGAAAAAGATGACGAAAATTGCTAAAAAGTAACAATAATGCGTAAAAATGTATTTTTTTAATGTTTAGGTAATATTTGTTGCGCCGCGGGGAGGTTTATGAAGATTGATGAAACCCTGGAACATGACTTCAATTTTTTGAAAATTCCAAATTTCCCCATATGAATTAAATGGGATTTGGAAGATTCCGGTGGCACGGATTTTCTTTCTTCGGAAATGGAAAATTGGGGGGGGGGGGGTGTCTTGCACTGTAGCTCGAAAAGTGCATTTTTACTACCCTAATAAACTTTAATGTCTTTAGTTTTAAGAATAACTAAGCTTAATGGCAAGATAATCAACAATTTGAAATTCACTGCTGAAATCAGTTGATAGTTTTCGTAATTGTCCAGCGATTTTAAATTATTCCCAAAATTTCCGACATTTCCGCTTAATTAATGTCGAAATTATGAGTTTCACATCCCTAAGGAGAAACGACTCATGTTTGGTCTCTTCCGGGTTAATAAATGTCCCAACAAGACGACTGGCAGTAACTGATAAAATGATGAATGTGACATTTTAGGACCTTCAATAACTTCTCAGGCGGCGGTAAAGTTCATAGAGCTTTATTGTCAGACGCCCATAACTTTGAGGTAGAAATACCAATATTCTCGTCAACTGAACCGGACATTCAAAACGCAATTACTGGATTTACAAGTAAAATCCTTCTTCGTGAAGAAATTTTTTATTTCCCAAGAGACTTAGGGTTACTCTAGATTTCTTCAATCAGAGTATAGGAGTTTTATCTACACTCATCCCAGAGTGCAGTGGGGTGCAATTTTGTGGTCCTTACAAAATTACGGAAAACAATTTCGAGGCATAAATTTTCAACCAAAATTTAAATAGGTACATTTTTATTTTAAATAAATAATTTTTATCAGCAACAAAACAAATTTTAAAACTAAAGTAATGAATTTTTAACTTAGATAAAGAATTTCAAACAAAAAAAAGAGTTTTTAACTAAAAAGTTACATTTACAACCAAGAAAAGGAGTTTTTAACCACTAAGATTAATTTTGTACGTTAAAGACGAATTTTCAAGACAATGCATGAATTTGCAAGCTAATAGTTACATTTTTATGGAAAATAGATTTTAGTTTTTAAACAAATAGTTTTTTTCAACCAAAAAATACGAATATTGAACCAAAAAGTGGACTTTCACCCAAAAAGGATAAATTTCCGACCCGAAATGGAACAGTGACATTTTGATTTAAAAAAAATAATTTTTAGCAAAACGCATCGTTGGTCACATAGTTGTATACGTATATTCAACCAAAAAAATTTAATTTCTATCAAAAATATTCATTTTTCACAAAATACATCAATTTTAAACCAAACAGCTAATTTTCAATGAAATAAATTAATTTCCAACTTGAAAGAGAAATCTTCAACCAAAAAAAAAAGTTTTAACTAAATAGTTGAATTTTTAACCAACACAGATTTGAGTTTTATACGGCAATAGTTCAATTCAATCAAGACAAAAGAATATTCAACATAATAGTTGCATTTCATTTAAAAACTTGTATAAATGTATATATGTATATGAAATGTCAGCGGAATTGTTAATTAAGTAACAAAAGAAGATTTTAATTACAAATTAAAAATGGTTTATTTCAACCAAACAGAGACAATTTCAATCAAAAATTAAGAATTTTCTACAAAATTCATGAAAATTTAACTAAAAAGATAAAATTTTAACAAAAAATGGTAGTTACATTTTTATTAAAACAGTTCATTTTTAATCTAAAAATTTTGAACAGAAGAAGATAATTTTGCTGCCAAAAAGTAGAATTTTAGACAAAAAACATCAATTTTAAATCAAATAGTTAGATTTTCATATAAGAAAGATAAATATTTATTAAAAAATGCAACTCTAACATTTTTATTGTAAGCAGTTAATTTTTAATCCGAAAAATAAATTTTCAACAAAATAGTTAAATTTTCAGCTAAAAAAATAAAGGTTCCACTTGAATGAGGAATCTTCAACAAACAATTGGTAGTTACATTTTTATTAAAAACAGTTCATTTTTAATTTAAAAATTTTGAACAGAAAAAGATGATTTTTCTGCCAAAAAGTAGAATTTTCAACAAAAAACATCAATTTTAAATCAAATAGTTAGATTTTCATACAAAAGAGATAAATATTTAATAAAAAATGAAACTGTAACATTTTTATTGCAAGCAGTTAATTTTTAATCCAAAAAATAAATTTTCAACAAAACAGTTAAATTTTAAACTAAAGAAATAAAGGTTCCACTTAAATTAGGAATCTTCAACAAAAAAATAAATTTGTAACTTTATACTTCAAGTTTTAACCAAAAACGTACTTTGTCAACGAAAACAGATTTTAATTTTATATCGAAAATAGTTCAATTAGTCCAAAAGATTAGAATGTTCAACAAAGTACAATAAACTTCCTCTTATGTCCCCGCGCACCTAGTTCCCCTGCCCTTATATGCACTTATTTCCCCGTGCGCAGTTGCTTCACCTCCCACTAAGATCCCTGTAGAGGCTCTACAGTCACACTTGTGAGAGTGGTTGACCAATTAAAAAAAAAGGAGGCCCGAAAAGCGGGAAGTTTGAATTGAGTATTTTAAAATGATGCCATGGAATGCAGATAACTTTTTTAATAAATTATTTGAAACGTAAAAATAACTCGTAAATGTCTGAATAGTAAAATTTTTCAATTGTAGAATGTATTTTCTCAGGCATGTTCCATTCTTTTGTCGATTGACGACCTTTCAGTGTTCCGCAATACAAGAAACTCTCCGAAATTTGAGATGAGAGTACCCGATCTGATACACTAACCTCAAATTTTAGATATTTTATTTCGTGATACTGAAAGATCTCTATCGACAAAAGAAAGGAACATAACTGAGAAAATAATTGTAAACTTGAGAAATATTTCTATTCAGACCCTGGTAACTTACTGTTGCGTTTAGAACAGATTGCAGACCCATGTAGGTAACAAAGATCATGTAACCTTCCTGGCATCTGACATTTCCACCTATCACAGCATGAACCCCTGTCCTCAGATTTTCATTTATTCCCAGACGAGAGCGCTACGTGCGGAAACTGTAGGAACGACGAGATCACGTGACGTCGCGGAAATTTTCTACCGGTAAAAACATAACCTAAAATCTCAGTATGCAATGGTGGCGCAATAGTGGTTCGTGATGAAAGTTTGTGAAAAAGTTTGTGGTACCACAGAACATGTCGATTTGCTTTTGTAAGGGCTGCGATTCGGACAGTAAGCTACAGAAAGAGAGAGATGGACGCAAACTTAGTTTATTTACCTATAACGACAATCGATGGTCCACACTTCATAGCAGACGACAATTTTTAATTGCACATTTCACTGAAGGGGCGCTCGCATCGCGGAATAAATGAAAAGCCGAGGACAGGGGATCCCGAAATGGCGCCAGCTGAAATACATGGAGTTGAGTCTCCTTGTAGTAATTCGTGCATGATATATTTGAAAAGTCAAATCTTTACAACTTACTTGTAATTTTAGATTATTTTATCCAAAAAAGTTGTCTGAATTCCTATGTCAAAGATATTGAACAGATGTCAACAACTGTGCTAACCTTCCTGACACTTGCACCTAACCGACCATGCCCGTAAGGTCATGCTGCAATACTCAATATGCCATGAAATATTTGAGTTGGTTTTTGATTCTATTATATTAATTTTTAGTTGACCAATTGCACTATTTCAAAAGAATAAAATATCAGGTATGCTAATCAACCGCATGCTAACGGAAAGCGACTGCTTCAACTGCGCATGTGCCGAAAAGCATTATTATTGATAGAAAATCTTTATTGATTTAAAATAGACCCGCGCTTTTCGGAACATGCGCAGTTGAAAAAGTAGCTTACAGTGAGCGTGTCAATAAAAGACCGAAACAGCCAATAAACGTTCGTGGACAAAAATACCTTGACCACTTGCGATAGAGGTGGGAGCCCCTCCAAAGGGGTACAATCGTGAGCGCAAACGTTTTACGACGGCAGAAATAGGTGGAAGTTTACTGTAGTAAAGTTTTCAACAAAAAAAAAGTAAATTTTCAAATAAAATGAGGAATCAGCAAAGTACGTCTTTTAGAAGAAATAGTTCAATTTTCAACCAAATTTTTGAATTTTTGATCAAAAACGGTATTGATTTCAAGTAAAAATAGGTAATTCCAACCAAAAAGGACGAATTTTCTAGAATATACATGAATATTTGCAACTCAAAAAAATTCTATTAAGAATAGAAAAGATACATATTGATTTAAAAACATTAATTTACAATTTATACAAATGAAGTTGCAACAAAATAGTAAATAGGAAAATGAATTTTCAGACATAATGAGGAATCTTCAACCAAAATGACGCATTTTTAAGCAAGTGGTAAAACCTTTAAACTAAGTAGTTGAATTTTCAACAAAAAGTTATGGATTTTTAACGAAAAATATAAGAATTGGTATTTTAATAAAAAAAAGATGAATTTAGCCATAAATGAAGAATTTTCAACAACATAGTTAAATTTTCTAAAAAAAAAGAAATTTTCAACAAACTGCATGTATTTTTAACTTAATATTTAAATCTCCAATTAAATTAAATATTTCGTACTAAAATTATTGTATTTTTAACAAAATTGATGAATTTTTAACCAAATGGTTGATTTTCCAGCCAAAATTATGAATTTGAATTTTATGTAAACGAATTTTCTACCCAGAAAATTAATTTTTGACTAAAATCACGAAAGCTTAACCAAAAAAGTTTGGTGATGACAAAGTAAAAGAGTTTTTAACAAAATAGTGACATTTTCATTTCAATGAAAATATCTTTTTAACCTAGAATGGAGCAGTCACATTTTTATTTGAAACAATAAATTCTCGATTTAAGAAAAAAATGAATTTTAAAACTAAAAATACGAATTTTCTACCAAAAAAGTAAAATTTTTAACAATATATATGAATTTTTATCGAGAAAAGATGAAGTTTCACGAAAAAAGTTAAAGTTTTCACCATAAATATTTCTTAGTCGATAAGGGAAAAAAATTCAACCAAAAACCGTAGAATTTTTCATTAACTGCTATTAATTCAGTTCATATTTAAGTGGGAAAATAAAGAAATGAAAAACTGTAAAGCCAGACATCTAAAATGAAATTATTGAGTTCACGAGAAAAATCCTACACCGCGAAAAATTCCTCTCGCACAGCAGGGAGCTATGGGTACTTTAGATTTCTTCAATCAGACCATAGGTTTTTAATCGACACTCATCCTAGAGTGAAAAATGTTTTGAAAAATCGCCTTGAAGTACATGAATGTGCAAAGTCCGTTCACTTTAGTAATGGGTAGGACCTTTGTAATGCCCTAGGGTAGCTGAATCGCTCGTCCTGAACGTAAATCTCGACAAATCCCCTTCGGAGTATCCGCTTCTGTAAATACAACTTCATGTATTGAGATCTATTTCTCTTCATTCCACCCTTACTGACTCTCCAAACTCTTCTAGCACGTAGCGAGTGACGTCACGTTTCTAGGCAACCCTACCTTTCGTCCTTCTTCCCTTTTTTTCTTCTCTCCTTTTGTCTTTTTCGTGACATTTTCTGCTCGTGAAGTCTAATCTTTAGTTTTATTTATGGGATAACGTAATTGTAGTATGAAAGAAAAATACAGACAAAAAGAAGTCTTAGAAGAGCACACTTTTGGACGCTTCTGCAGAAAGGATTTTTTTCAATGAAAATTTGAAGAGGAAAAAGGGTGGGGGATATTTTAAGAGAAAGAGGGGAGAGGGCACTTTGAATTATGAACTATCACATTGATCTTTGACCCTTCACCTTTGAATTTTGGCTTGTACCTGCGATCTCTAACCTTTGAAAGTTGGCTTGTATCCGTGATCCCGAACACTTGAACTTTTATTTAAGAGATTAAGTAATTGTATCAAGAAAAAAAATACAGAGAAAAAAAATTCTTAGAAGGGCGCATCTTTTGCATAGGGAAAAAAGGTGAAGGGATTTGAAAGGAAAGGAAAGAGAGATCACTTTGAACTATAAGCTATGATTAACGACCTTTAAACTTTGGTTTGCATCTATGATCCTTGACCTTTGATCATTTACTTTTTTGATAATATAATTGTGTTACGTTAGAACAATACGGAGAAAAATAATTCTCAGGATAAACTTTTGAGCGTTTCTATGTCAAATATCTTTTTTACAAAAAAAAGTTGTAATGAAAACTTAGAGAGGGATAAAAGGGTTCGGCAGATTAGAAGGGGAAAAGGAGAGGGGGCACTCCCACCTATTATTTATCACCTTTGACCTTTTTCTTATACCTGTGATACGTGACATTTAAACTGTTACAAGGGTAATATTTTTGGGGGTTTTTATACTTATGAAAGTTTAGGGTCAGATAACCATTCCTTAGTGCTTTTATATTTAATTTAAAAAATTTTTAATTGAATATAAGTTTGATAGAAAAAAAATTAAAAACTGTTATGGTTACCCTCCCATGGCCTTAAATGTTGAAGCAAATAAGTTTTATTTTCAACAATATAGCTGAATTTGTAACCGTGTATATAAATTTTCTGCTAAAAAAAATCTTGAAATCAGAAGTACAAATTATCACCGAAATAGTTAAATTTTCATTTAAAGAAGTTAATTTTGAAACAATTAAATACATTTGAAACAAAAATGACAGTAGATTTGTCAGTTTAAATAATTTGAAAAGAAAAATATTTTTAAAGGGAAATGCTATATGTTGCCCTATTTATAAATATGCCCCATAAAAAAAGTTCATTGATATTAATGATGGGACAGAATTCGAAAAGAATCTATAGTACTAAATGTCTGCAGTGTGAATAATACTTAAAAATATTTCAATAGAACAATACTGAAACTTTAATAAAAAATATTGCTTGCATATACATTATTAACTTCTTATTTCGCGCAATGCGAAGAACAATAGGATTTCTCGCAGAAATGAAGGAATGAAAAGGATTTGTTTCCGCAGAAAATGACTGTTTGTGAAATCAAGCCACGTTTCCTCGCGGTACGTGCCTGTAACGTTAGGTGCAATGTTCGTAATTGGCAGCCATTCCTACTCCTCTTAGAACGATATTATCTCATATTTACGTTTCATTTTGTCGAGACAGTTTCAGAGGTTCTACTCAACCAACTGCTTCGTCAGCAGAATCGATTCTTTGATATTAATTGAACCACAGCAAATTTCGAACAACGGAGAGTTCCCCTCTAATACTATCCCTCCTCTACTCTATTTGCTGTCACATACTTCTTCATCCACTCCCATGATTCCCCAACTCTCATTTCCTCTACTTCTTCCTCACCTACTTACCCTCCCTTCCCGACTGCACTATCCATACTTCCCTTCTCACTCTCCCAACTTCCCTTCCCAACACTTCCCCTACAATCCAGGCTTCCTCTTTGCTCTCACATACTTCCTCATCCACTCTCATAATTCCCCACCTCTCATTTCCTCTACTTCTTCCTCACCTACTTACCGTCCCTTCCATATTGCACTACCCGTACTTCCCTCCTCACTTTCCCAACTTCCTTTCCCAACACTTCCCCTACAATGTAGACTTCCTCTACACCCTCACCACTTACTCACCCTATATCCCTCACTCCCCACCCATCACTTCTTCTACATCCTCACCACATAGTCCCGATAATTCACCTCATTTTTGCCTTCTACTTCCCTCCCAAACGTACCCTTCCCTTACTTCCCCGACTTTTCCAAAAATCCTAGGCATTCCTTCCACCCCTACCTCACTCTTCATACATTTCTCACTCCCTTGCCCCTCACTTCGATGAATTCCCTTTTCTTCAGTAAAACTACGTTTCTTCCCCGCACCCCCTCCTCTAATTTCTTCTCACTTCCTCTCCCGGAAAAACGTACGATGGACGGACAGATAGAAACTTGAACAAAACTATAAGGACAATTTTTTTACATTATTGTTTAACTCTGACCTAATAAACTTTAAGAGTCGTCCGAAAACTGCGTTTCGCTATTTTTATGTAAAGTCCCCCAGGACTTAACAGCCCAAAATGCTGCAAAAATGTATTGCATTTTCAAACAGAAGCGTTAAATTTTCAAACGAAGAAGATCAATTTTCTACCCAAAGAAATGAATTGTCAACAAAGTTGTTGAATTTCCAATTAAAAATGATTACTTTTTAATTACATATTTAAATTTCCAACCAAATAAATAAATTTTTAATCTAATAGTTAATGCAACAACCGAAAAATAACAATTTTGCAACGGAATAGTTGAATTTTCGAAATAAAAAGGTGAATTCTCGAGAAAATAGTTAAACTTTTAAAACGAAAACATGAGTTTTCGATGCAAAAACTTGATTTTAAGAATATTTAAATTTTCTATCAAAATAATAAAATTTTCAAATAAAAAAACGAATTTTCAACAAATCAGTGAAAGTTGAATTTTCAGATAAAAAAATTAATTTTAACGCAACAAAATAACAATTTTTCAACAAAACAGTGCAATTTTGGAACTTAAAAGTTAAATTTGTAACAGAAAAGTTCATTTTTAATCAATAAAGATTATGTTTCTAGGGGAAATGAAATTCATACATTTTTATGCAAATAGCAGAATCTCTGTCGAAAAGAGACCAAATCCATACATTTTCAACTAAAATCGATCAATTTTTCACCAATAATGGAATGGTTGAATGTTCAGTTAAAAAAATAATTCTTAAGCCAAAAATAACGAATTTTTAAAAAAATATTTAAGGCTTTACCCATAATTTTTTTTTATAAATTCATTCAAGTACCTGAATTTTTGTCTAATGGAAAAGTTAATAATAATTTTTAACTGAAGAAATAGATTTTCAACAATATATATCAATCTTTAACCACATAGAAAAATTTTTTATTGAAAGAGATCAATTCGCAACCAAATTATAGCATTCAATTAAATAATATATAATTAACATGAAGCGAAATATAATTATTTTTTCTTATGAGGTTCTATTAATTAGATTTGCATATTAACGAAAAAACGAGGATGTTAGCCTTATAATATTTTTACTTCAGAACCTAAAGACGTCAGGTTTTTTTTATAAGAAGCTTTTTTTAAATATATATTTAAAAATCGCTTTTTGTCTAAAGGTCTCACTTCTTTAGGCATTAAAATTTTTCAATTTCTTTTAAATCTTTTAAAATCTCGTTAAATTGTTAGGACTCTTAAAATTTTCTGGTATATAAGAAAAAACACAAAATATTTCAAATCGTTTGAAATCTTTTGAAATTCCTTAAAATCATTCAAATTCTTGGAGATTCCTCGAAAAATTGTAAATCGTTTGAAAATTCCTTTAAATCCTCTGAAATATCCTGAAATATTTCAAATATATTCAAAGTGATATTTTTGCTAGGGAAAATAACTATAGTCACTTCATATTAAGAAATTAGTCAAAGTAAGCATCGCTCGCCTATAAAACAGGGTTCCGTAATATATTAAGACGTTAATTGAGTCTTTTACACTTCCTCTTTCCGTACTTTCCCTCCTTTACCCCCTCCTTTCACCTGTGTCTTCTCATTCCTTCTATTCCCATTCTTGTACTCTCTTGCCCTATTATCCCTTCGCTTACTTTCCTTTGCTTCCCCTCCCTATCCAATCTCTTCCCACATCCCTACGCCTCGCATAATTTCCCTTACTTGCCCTTTCTAACTTAGCGTTCCTCATACTCTCCTCCCCTCTACTGGCAATTACAGTTTCCCTTCTTACCCTCATTTCTTCTGTTCACAGTCCTCTCATTCCGTCTCACTTCGGTATCCTCTCTTGTCCCACTTCCGTTTCTAACCCTCACTTCCACTAACTATCCATAATAATATCCCACCTCTAACGTTCCCCTTCACTTCCCTTTCATTCCTGTACATCTACCTAAACCCTTCGTCTCGTCTCACTTCTGCCACATCCACGTTCCCCTCTTCTCTCACCCTTTTTCCCCCACTTACTCACCCTCACTTTTCTAATACCCTTCCCTAACTCCTATACTTTCCCCACTTCTCCTACTTAATCTCTGACCTCCTTACTATCTTTACTTCCTATACCATCCACATACTTTCTCTCACTCACCATACATCTTCCTCATTTATTCTACTTCGCTCTTCTCGTTCCCACCGTCATCCTCCATACTTCCCCTCTCCTTACTTTACTACCTTTACTTTCCCTCACTTCCCCTCCCGGGAAAAAAGTACGACGGACGGACACCCGATCGAAGCGATAAGAGTTTTTTAAATTCTGATGTTAGATCTTGCCGATTACTGGTCATATACTTTTCTGGAGAAACAAGAAAAAATCTGCCACGGCCCGGATTTGAACCGAAAACGCCACTATTCACAAGTGAATATTCTTCCTCCAGAAAATCATTTTACGCTTAATCGGCCAAATCTAACGTCAGAAATTAAATAATTACCCTGGTCGCCAAAATAACATCAATACTACAAGGGTTTCTGCTCGGGGCTATGAAACCCTAAAAAGTGATTAAAGCGATTTTAGACAAAAAAAAGGAGCTAAAATAGTTTTATGCTTACTGAAAGATCTTCTTACAGACATGTCCTGAATTTAGCCATTTTTTAAAATGTCTGATTTTTTCCTGATTTCCAGGTTTTTCCTTCCCTCGGCCAAATTGTTTTATATTCAGGCCATGCTACTGGTCAGAGAGATGTTTAAGAGTAAAGCAGTGACGAGTACAATGCAAAGGAGAAATAAATTTAGGATTTTATTACAAGGTACTTCGAAATGTCGTGCTTTGTGCAAAACACCATTAAAGAGAAAAAGCCTTTGATGCTTAAAATGAGAAAAATTTTCCTTCTTGAATTATGTACTTCTGCCAATCGAAGTTGTACCGGATATTAAAGAATTTCATTTCCTTATTCGCTGAACCTGTTTTGCATGTAAAAGAAGCTTTTTATTAAAGATGATACCATAATAAAAAATAAATTGTAAAAAACTATCTTCGATTTTTACAATTTTAAAACTAGAAAAAATTACAAACTATCGGTGCTAAATTATTCAGATTTCTACTAAAAGGATTTTTATTTCTAAATTATTACTTTAAAAATGGAATTTAATTAGTGATATATTCAGGAAATATTTCCGAGTAGAAAATTTCTTTGGAAGATGATCAGATGTGAAAAGTTTATACGGAACGCATTCCAGAGAAATTCTATGGAGGAAGTTATTGTATTAGAAAAATTTGGCTTGAATATTAAGAATTTTTATAAAGATAAAATTTAACTCGATAAAATCAAAAAATTCTGTTTTTTGTGTGAATAATTTATTTAAAAAAAAATCTATTTGTATATATTTTTCTCCCTCTTTGAGAATATTTTCTGAGGAAAAATCCCGCAAAAAAGACCAATTTTTTAGCAGATAGTAAATATAATATTATTTTATCCATTTACTTGAAAAAATATAACCTTTAATATTGATCAAAGACTATTTCCTGAATTTGCGAATTCGAGGATGGAATCAAGCAAAAATATGCCGCTGAATTCTTGTATTTACGAAAAGTCCGCGGAACTAATATCACAGAATCTTTTTGCATAGAATTACAAGAAATTTATTAAAATGTATGCATAAAAATGAACTACTTTCAAGACTGCAAATTTTAATACCAAGGTTTAAGGACGAAAAATAAATTCTTAGAAGATATTAAAAACTGTCTTTATATATTGGGTCTCTTAATTGACAATCCCTTTCGATGGAAAGTAGAATTTATTACAATATTTACAATTAAAATTTTTAAACTTTTATAGAATGTTTGCAGTTAAAAACTAGTTCAATTAAAATCAGTATGGTTTGACTGAGTCATAATATAATTATTTTTTTAATGTTTTATTTATGATAAATTATTACTATTTTTTAGTATTGAGCATTGCAATTATAAATCGAAAAAATTTGAACCCTTTTACACAAAAAAAGCTGAATATTCGAGTTATAAAAAAACCTTTTTGTTTAAATTTGAAAGAAACAATACTTTTTTGTTGAAAATTTGACTGTTAGAGATAAAAATTCCACTATCTTCCAAAAACGTTCTTGATTGAAAATTTCGACCATTTGGTTAAAAATACCCCCATGTAGGTTGCAAGTTCAACTATTTCGATAATATTATGTTTCTAGGTTGAAAATCCATCCTTTGTGGTTAGAAATTTAAATATTTTATTTAAAATAGATTTGTTTTGTAGACAACTTATCTGCTTGGCTTGAAAATTCAACAATTGGATAAAAAATTAAACCATTTGTTACAAAATTCGTCTTGTTTGGTTTAATTCGTCAAGTTTAAAATCCATTTTGTCTTAAAATTAATTGTTTGAACTGAAAAATTTTTATTTCTTTTTAAAAAAAATGGATGAAAATTAATTTTTGTTTAGTTTCAAAGTTCAACTATTTGCTTGCCAATACAACTGTTTATTTAAAAATTAATTTTCTTGTGGAAAATTCGTCTTTACGGATTTAAAAATTTATCTTATTTGTTTGAAAATCTTTTAGGATAGAAAATGCAAATATTTGGTTGATGAAGCTAAATATTTCAACTAGAAATCTTAGGAATTAAAAGTGTTTCATATTAAGTTTAATATACGGGATCATCCATAAAGGACGACTTTTTAACAAGACTGTGGAATTTTTAAATAAAAAAGACGATTTTATTAAAACAGTTGAACCTTGAACCTGAAAAGATGCATTTTCAACCAAATAGTTGAATCTTTCAACAAAAAGGATTAAAATTCAAACAAAAACAGTAAAATTTTTGAGTAAAAAAATTATTCTTTTTAGAAAACAGATTAAAGATGACTTTTCTATAAAAATGTGTATAGATTTTCAACCAGTTTAATTAAACAATGAAAAATCGAATTTGTAACAAATATTTTGAATTTTCAGTCAAGAAAGATGGGTTTTCTGCCAAAAGACGAAATTTCAAGCAGGTAAATTAAACAAAAACTAAGCACGACTCTTTAACAAAATAGTTGAATTCTCAACAAAAATATAAATTAAAAAAAAAATTAATTTTCTAACCCCAAAGATGAATCTTCATCAAAATACGTGAATTTTCTAATTATTCGAATTTTCAACTTATGAAGTATAAATTCTCAACCAAAAACGAAATATTTAAATTATCAGATGAAGATTGATTTTTCGCCAAAAATAAGTTTGCAGCCAAACGGGTAAATCTCAAAAAAGTCGAAAAAGTAGTTTAACCAATTAGTGGAATTTTCAAACAAAAAAGATAAAATTCTCACCAAATATTTTAATTTTTAACCCAAGGATTGGATTTATCTACAGAGAAGATTAATATTTTAGCAAAAAATATTTATTTTCAATAAAATACATCAATTTTCTACAAAGTTGTTGAATTTTTACAAGAAAAAGGCGAATTATCTACAAAACAGTTGAACTTTCAATTCCAAAAGTTGAATTTTTCAACAAAAAACGCAATTTTCTACAAAGTAATACAATTTTTATAAACATAATTTTATGTTTAATTAAATGTTTGTGCACTTCAGGGGGAAAACATTTTTTTTAAAGCTCTATTCTCCTTTTGCCTAAAAGCCCTCAAAATAAAAATTCGAGAGAGAAATTGAATGTTGTTATCAAATTAAAAAAATGTGGTTTGAAAAATCCAAAGGTACGGTCTTAGCCCCTCGTCTTTCTTCGGGCGTATTTTGGAATGAGCGTCAATTTCATAAAATATTAAGTAAACTTTTGCTCATACCAGGGGTGTTAGTTGAAGTTTGCCGGGATTTTCAATAAAGAAAACACTTAATCCTCAAGGAAATCCTAAAATTTTTTTTTCAAAGTATTGACTATTGGATTCTACACATTTTGCCCATCTTTCACGCAAATAGTGGATACCATTCAAAAAAAAACTTTTTCTCTTTTGAGGCAAACGAATCGACGAGCCATTTTTCGACTTCTTCAAAATTGGCGAAGCGCTGCTCTGCGAGTGAGTGGCCCATCGATGCGAAAAGGTGATAGTCGGACGGGGCGAGGTCTGGAGAGTACGGCGGGTGCGATAATATTTCCCAATT